>JBAIZL010000411.1:295000-545000 GCA_036971475.1 Prosapia bicincta
CAAATGTGTACATTTCCAAAAATAAATCTGTAGCCAGGACAAAAAGGAATTGTTTAAAACAGATGTTTAGACCTGACCCATTAAGAGAGTAAGTATGGCGAAAAGTAATCAATGTTCTAATAAATTCTAACATGCAAATTTAAAATATAAAGTAAAGTAAAACAGCCTCATTGGTTGAGACTTTGTAAACAGGCTATTATTGGTAGAAGAAACTTAAATGCAACTGTATACGTTATCCGATACAGTTTGAGAAGGAACAGTTGTGAATTATCGGGGTTAAACAGCGTCTGCAGAATCTAACAACCCTTTACGATACAAAAACTGAAAAATGTAAACGTTGAACTTTTAATACAGTTGGCTTTCTTTCGTACAACTAAATGTAAAAATCTATGCATGTGCATAATATCTGTACTTGTGGTCGTACAAATTGTCTGGTTGTTTTACAATTTCTTTTAAATGCAAATTTGTAATCAATGTAATTTCAAAACTGTGTAATAAATACTAATTCAGTTTGAAACATTTTATGATGCCAATAGTATTAGCGAAACGTTCTTGAACGTTTTTCAACTGATTTGGAGTTTTTAGTTGAGCTTTTGTTATTGTTAAATAACTCTTACCGTGAGTCGGGACCTATATAGAGTCTTGATAGTTTTATAGGAAAGGTCAGGAGATTTTTGTGTCGGAAATTTGATTTTTCGTTCACAATGGTTCCATCAATATACGCAACCAGCCACACTACCTTTGACAACATTGCTTTCCTTCAGGAAACTTTTGGCGACCGCCACATCTCCCTTAGAACAAAATTTCCTTGCCCAGCTCCCTCTATTTTATACCACCTCACGCCTACATCTTGGGAATGCTGAAGGAGAAGATTTTCCGTGATTGACCACCAACCATCATGGTTTATCTACAGGAAAAAGTAACCATGTGTATAAAGAGCATGAAACAACCACTTTTCACCAAAATGGTGCAAAACTTACAAGAACAGTGCGAGTGTTGCCTTAAATTACACGGAACATGTTTATACCCGAGTCTAACAGATTTAGCTTTCTATTTGAATGTGTTTGTAAGACTGTAAATAAAATCAAATGAAATCAAGTAAAATCTTAAAACTGGTTCAGTACTGTTTATTTTGGGGCATACGTTATTTTATTTTATATAACATATAATTAGATATAACTTTGGAAACATTTTGTTATATATTTATTAAATCCATTAAGACTTTGGCTTATTTAACGTACAATACTATAAATTATTGGGTACATTAAGGCAACCAAAACCCCTTGGAGCGTCGTCAAGTTAAACCCGCAGTTCCCGCCCGGATCTTGTGATAGGCTACAGAGACGGTGTGAGCTGCATTTAGTTTGTTATCATATTTTGTACGATACTTTTTGCTATTTAGAAATCGTGCTGGAGTCTGGAGCAAAAAGAAAACATGCTTTGATATTGTAATGACACAAATATTGCAGTTTTTCTCTCGACTGGCCTTGTGGCGACGAGGCCGGCCGGCAAGGACGCTTGCGAGTAATCGAATTAAAGAAGACATTACAAGGCCAATGTGCTTCATCTAGGCCGGTTCGGCTGTCGGTAATCTCGCCAATTATCTTTGCCACACTTCGCATTCCATTCAGTTTTATTTTAGAGCACCTTAACTGAGGACAAATATTTGGTGGAGTAAAACTGATGATGAGCCAGTATTCCTACTCCTTACGAAGGATGAGAAAGGATTGTGAACGTAAATAGGATTACTAAAGGGACATTAAACCTCTGGTAGAGGATGTGGCAGGTAGCAGTGTAAGGGCCATGAAAAAGCTACACCTCCTTTACAGGAGACAGATAAACAAGGATGTATGGATTTAGGATAGAACTAAAACGTACATGGAGACTCCCTGGTATTGGGACATTCGTTCAGTGTGTTTTGTGGAAAGAGTGAAGAAGAAAATAAGATGGTGAAGAGAAGAAAGGTGACAAAGAGTATCTGTCTGATGGTCTAACCTCCTCGTCAAAGTGCACAAAGCTGCTTAGTGAGGAGAATCTCCAGGCCAGTATATCCAGACCATGCCTCCACTGAACAGACCTCAAACACGTGAATCCTGGTCCGGGTGACTAACATCAGACTCGAGGCAGAGAACTTGGTTCCAGTCTGCAAAAGTCTTACCTTTTGCAGTCTTACCTTACCTGGACTGGTCACCAGCATACACCTAGGACTACTAGACGAACTCCAACCAGACACTACTGTATGCAGAACCTATTGGAAGCTTTTCCAGAACTACTCGCGACCAATAAAACCTTCCTAGTGGTCAGGTTTGCCGTACCTGCGTTACCTGGTCTGATTAGTTCGGTAATCGCTTTATCCGTTCTCAGCCGGACCCTCGGACTCGGGAGTTGGTCGTAGGCTGGCATAAACCCATCTTGTAGGACCTCGAGAACCCTGGTACTGTAACAGTAGAATATTACAACGAGAGAGCAGTGTTGCTTACCTGAACTAGACATGCCCTCAAGCGGGATGGAGGGAGATGCTACCCGCTACCCCATAATTGCCTACATCCCTCAGACGTATATAAGACTTAGTTTGAAGCTAATATTACCACAATGGTAACTAGATCCAGTAACAGTAGAGGGGGTTGTGGTAAGGGAGTTTGTAAAGCAATAGTTAGAAGTTCAGAAACATTTCAAGTAACAAATATCAGATACATATTATTTTCATTAAACAACAATGCTGAAAATATTTACACAACCTTTATGCTCACTTCGCCTAACCTAACCTAACCTAACCCAGCTAGCATCATCAGAAGGTTATAGACATAATACGTAACCGTAGAGTATTGTGTAACATACAGTACTGTATGTTTGTAACCTTCTGATGGTGATAGCCGTGTTAGCGAAATGTACATCAAGTTTGGCTAGATATTTTCAGAAATGGTTAATGTTGTTAAATGAAAATAATTACGCGAATGTGATCTGTATAAATGTTTGAACATATTGTTTGTTTATTTAAATAAATCACAGCTACTGTGTTTTGATGTTTACTTTTTGAGTTGGTTAAATCAATTCTTTACGTGTTTTTTTTTAACTTGGGGGGGATGCTGAATTTTCCAATCATAGGCTTACTTTATTTGCCAAAAAATTGATTTACAGCAAAACCTCCGTTTAATAAATTTGTTTCAGGTAAAATATTTCTCCTTCATAACGCCCTAATTTTGACTGATTCCAGTTTATTACCACACAACGCCGATACGAATGGTAAAAGCTCAATGGATACAACGATCTCAGCTGGCGAGGGCTGTCGAACTACTGCTTACCTTTAGAACAGACTACTACAGAACGTTTACATAACAGGGAATTGCCGGTCGGTAAAACGATAATAACTACTACTGACAGCTTACATAACCAAGGAAAAGTGAGAAACCAGCCCAACAGAAGTGTATAAACAAAATACATAAAGTACAATGTCTTTGATCTCTGGTTTGGAAGAAGGAATTCAAGAACATAATTTAAAACAAGTAATATTAAAAAAAATATTTTCAATATTCAAAAGTAAGAAGTCAATTCCAACTTAATTCAACAAATAAAAATATTATTTGAATTACTTTCTATAAAATAATTACTATTAATATAATAATGTATATATTCCCAAAATATGACAGAATCACAATATTAAGTGGCAAAAAATACAAAGTGTCATCTACTACAAGTTTTAAAAAGTGTATTTGAACTTGAGTCGATAAATAAAAAGTATTTTATTAATGATTGAAAATTTTGACACTATATATATATATATATATATATATATATATATATATATATATATATATATACATATATAATAAATTAAAAATATTTCAAAAACAAGAGTACTTTTAATGAATATATTTATTTAAAGCTTTTCGCCGATAAAACAGTACCTGCATCTTCAGGAAAATAATTATCTAATAAAATCCTGATAATTATCTAATAATTATCCATTTTATTAGATAATTATTTTCCTGAAGATGCTGGTACTATTTTATCGGCGAAAAGCTTTGAATAATTATATTCATTAAAAGTATTCTTGTTTTTGAAATATTTTTAATTTATTAATTATATTACAAGAAAACGTATCACCATATTTAATATATATATATATATATATATATATATATATATATATATATATGTATATATATATATATATATATATATATATATATATATATATATATATATATATGAAGTGTGAACTAATATACGGAACTGAATAAAAACTGCTTGTATAAGTCTATTATATAATTTATAGAAACAACATATGCCTATCTTAATATATAATACTCAAAAACCTCTAACCACAAATAAATGTCTTTTCAACTCGATGTACTAAGGCCTGTTGTTGACCTTAGGCTTGGTTTTTGCGCCTCTAAGGATGGTTATTTGTTAACCGAAACCTACATCAGGTTAAAATAAAAATATTGGTGGTTAAAGATTCTTAGGTATTATCTATTACCATTTAACCACAGTTTATTCCAAATAAATATTAATAGAATTATCTATTAATCAAAATTAATAGCTAATGGATAAATAAGTGTTTTAAACTTAGGCCTGTTAATTTCGTAGTATGTAATTAAATTGGCGTCAATTTCTAACAAGTAAGACAAATTTTTTTATAAATTCTTGATGTTAATAAATTAATTATTTGATTACAATATTAACTCAAGAGTTTTATTGGCACAAATAATTTTCTTTCTGTTTGCGTATCTTACTAAAAGTAAATTTGTCCTTGAAAACACTAACGGATGTTTAATACGTCATTTCTTTTTTGTTTAATATGTTTTAATATCATAATTGTTCCTTTCATTATTTTTCTATGCCCGTTTCTTATGGCATTTTATTAGCTTCATAAAAATACGGTGCTATTCAGAGAATTATTAAAGCTATTATGCCCAATTATTAAATGTAACAGTTGTATAACTTTTAATGTGGCAATAAAAATGGAACTATAATTAAAATATTTAAAGATAGTTTATCTTTCTTTTTAGTTGAAAGTTGCAAGCATAAAGTTATCTCAGAGGATCTATGTTAGCCTTTTCTCCTGGTGTCTGTCAACTGTAGTCCTATTTCTTCCTCCTGTCCTCCCTTTCCACTCAGGCATCGCAGCCACGCAACGGAAATATTGCTTGATAATTTTATATTATTGTTTAAAATAATTCAATTTATATAAATCGGCAGTCATTTTTTGTAAAAGGATATTTTTTTTATAAATATTATTCTTAAACTTGGATCCTAATGATTAGTTTTGATTTCGTTATCAAAAACCGATTTAATCAGTAACCATTGATACCAAATTTACCATGTGTATACGCCTTATATATATATATATCGATAGTGTTTGCAGTTGTAACATATTTCCAGATTCACAATAGTTGTTGTCATTTCACTCTCGTATCTACACATTGTTGATTTTCTTAATTTACTAAAAACATATTACAATAAGACTGTTACAGCATCTACAGGTTCTTTTTATGTGTAACGGGTCTTTTTCTCCAGTTCCTATTTATAAGAACTGTTACTTAGCCGAGCCATTCCTTGTGTTGAGCTGAATTAAAGAAACAGTTTTTGAAAATAAATATTTTATCAAAGCAACATAGTATTTCTTAATATACTCATCTTCCCTTCTGTTCCTTTCCTAACATTACAATATTTTTTTGTTGACGCGTTTCGTAATAGCTCCATTTTCAAAATTTTAATAGTAATCTTTGTTAAAACTTAAATTGTCAAAACTTAAGTAGCAGTTTTGAAACTGGAGTTATTTCAAAAATAACTCCATAGTTTTGAATAGTGTGACTCCATTTGCAAAATTACTATTTAAGTTTTAACCAAAAGTTTATCAAAGCTACTATTAAAGTTGTGAAAATGAAGTTATTCCGAAACGCGTAAATAAAGACAGATACTGTAATGTTAAGGAATGCAGAAAAGGTTAGTCGAATAAATAACATTGTAATGTTCATAATCAGAAAGAACTCCATGACAATGGTGTTTTAAGTAATCGAGGTATTTGTGTGGCAAAGTTGAAGTTCTTCTTGTACAGCCTCCATACAGAAACATATCCAGTGTTCTTTCTATTTGAAGCTCTCCCCCCGGCATAAACCCCTTGCATAAAACACAGAAGCACAAAGTTTATTTAGAGCGATTTGGTCTCGTTGTAAAATATTTGCTTACACATCGGTATCATACGTTTTTGTTATTTTTATAGTAAATATATTAGGTTTGAAAATGTGCCTGTATGTGATCCAGATGTTTTAAAAAATGAATATAATTTGTGTTTAAAAAAAAACTAAAATAAAAGTAATTTTTTGTGTTTTTATTTTTGTGTATCTATTCGTTGGTTTGTATAAAGGAGTAGATATTTTTACATAACAATTGTTAAATTTGTTTTTGCATTATTTACTTTCAATATAACTATTATCAGGTTCTGGTTAAAGCCTATGTTTAATATCATTATCAGGGAGGAAACTACCGTTGTGCAACAACCCCCATGGGCGCAGCGTATCTAGGTTTTTGGAATCTCTCCCATAATACAACATTGCCCAGGATGTTTCCTCTGTCGCAATAATTTTTTATAAATATTTTCCTGGAATTCTGATTCTACGGTCTTCTAGCAGTAAATCTCAATAGTTAGTTACCATTCAACTGAGGCGTGTCAAACTAGAAATATTACTCAATTAAACTTTAATTTGGTTTTACAACGAGGACTGAGATATTTAGTATATTGAAAGAAAGAAATTATTTTTAAAAGTAGGCTATGTATGTTGCTTTTATATTTTCATTGGATATTCAAACAGAATTTTGTAATATAATGTGATATTATTGCATGATTTGAAGAGTTTAGACGACTTAACTTTATACCACACATCTTTCTATCTCACAAGTATATATAAACTTTAAAAAACTAATAATTGGGAAATAATGCAATTCAATGGAATGTAAATTTAGATTGGGAGAGGCACTTACCCCTTGTTCTCTCTTTGCACGTGCATCTTATTAGAACCGCCCTTTATTGGGTTCAAATCGTGCAACATATTTCAGTTAATTTTGTCAATAATTTGTTCCATTCATGAGATTCATGTTTAGGAAGAATTGAGGGATTCATTTTAATTTCTTCTATTAGTTCACACTCATCTTATATTCTTCAATCGTTAATAAAATACTTTTTATTCATCCACTCAAGTTCGAATATATTTTTTTAAAATTTGTAGTCTATGACACTTGATGTTAATAAAGTTTTTTTCAAATATTAATTAACCTACTTAAAAAAAAGAAGAGGTTCTGTATTCGATCTGTATGTTTTTCTCTGTTTGTTCCACGATAGTTTTGTAAGTAAGGAACAGATCAAAGTGATTTTGCTTGCAAATGAAGGGGGAAACCCACCCGGTGGCCCCACTATAGTTACATCCGTCTGATTTGAAGACAAGAATACGCTATTTTAACTTTGATTATGTATTTTTTTAAATAAAGATTTTGAACTATAAAACAACTAATAAGCAGAATACAGTCACAGCATTTATCTTTGTAGGCTACTATTCTACCATAAGTTATATAAAGATAATTTGGGGAAAATAAAAGTATAAAACGAGTATATTTTTTTATTTCTGGCTTAAGAAAGCCGCTTGGAAAGACCATCATCGGAATCTAATTAACGAATTTCCCCCAAGAAAAAGGTTTTTTCTTATGGTATAATCGTATTGATATATAGCTTGGTATAACTCGAATAAAATAAGCCAAAATAAATACACTGAAAGTACTATTTACCTCATTTACCATGGTCAGGATATTTAATGATCCTCACGTGAAAACTTCATTACTTCACTAAATATCAACAAATAAAGTCATTAAATATAGTTTTACTATAAATTTTCACTTAATTTTTTTATTATTATTTTATCTGTAAAAAAATGTTTTCTCTAATTCTCGTAATTATTAAAGATAGCATTATAGTTTATTTGCCTGAATGTTTGCAATACATGATAATTAACAAGTTTTTAATTTCCAACATAAATTAATCAATGTTTTGTTTGACGAACTGATATATTTATCGTACTGTTCAAAGGCGTGTCAATAATTTGGAAAGTGATTAAGCAATATGATTAGAGGGATATACATATCGGAAATTTGTAAGGACAGGTATTGGCAAGTTTGCCAACATAATCTATGTCCTTAACCGAAATTCGACTGCATTGCAGATAGGAATTAGATATCATACCTCTAAAAATTAAGAACTGTATATTTTTTTAAAACAGAGCCGACTTCAAAAAAAGAAGAAGTATATAATTTTCACTTACTAAAAAGTAAACAAAAAATTTTCCAATAACGAAAACATAATTTATCATAAGCTTATTACCCACAAAATTTTGAAGTCGGCGCCGCAATCATGCCTAGCATTTGTTAATCCATCGTCTATTCCAAATATTTCCGAAACAATCAACTTTTTGATTGCTTAATATCCCACGGTTAACTGTAGAGTCTTTAAATTTCATATGTTCAATGTTATGAGAGTATCCGGGACGATAATTCATCTTTTTTCTTGGCAAAGACCATACTATATCAGCTCTCGTCCGATAAAATGTATATAATTGCATATTTTTCGTTCAGATATATAGATTGCCACGTTCAGTATGTTAAATATGACTCCAAGTACGACTAAAAATTTTGTGGGTGAAAAGCTTATTATAAATTATGTTTTTTTGTTAATGAAAAGTTACTTTTTACTTGTAAGTAAATTCGTTCCTTTTTTTTTAAATTGGGTTTTTTTTTAATTTATAAAATACTTTTTATTCATAAATTCAAGTTCTAATATTTGTTTTAACTTGTAGTGGATGTTACTTGATCTTAATATAGTTTTTTTTCAAATATTACCTCAATAATTAAATTTAATGAATTGATTTAAGTTTTATTTGGGAGATAAACTTTTCACAAAAAGGGCAAGGTATGCAATATAGTTATTTCGTCCCATTTGGTTTAAAATAAGTGACAACATATGATTTCATAGAACAGCTGATTTTATGTTATAGGTTATGTGGAAGAACAGCTGTTTTAATGCATAGATTGTGTTACTTTATTTATATTCATTGTCATTATTTCATAAAGAGTAACTCAAATAAAACATCTAATTTTATGCTATAGGTTATGAGGTAGAACATCTGTTTTACCGTAGGATTTGTACGTTACTATACTTTATTTATATTAATTATGTAATAAAATTAACTAAAACAATTATTTGACTTAAGTAGGAATTGACTTTAAGAATTCTTGTTTATATTGCTTGTTTTACCTTGCAAATAGAAATACAAGTTACTATGTTTTTGCTAAATAATCATCAACTAATTTTCAGCCTTTTGTTAAACTTTGTACTTTTGTGCTTGAACTTAGTTTAATCTTATTTTGACTGTTGGGTATGAAAAGCTAATCAGAAGCCAAAGCACAAAAACTATGTTATTTATTTAATATGCTTTCGGCCGAGAGCGATGGTTAACATTCCGGAGAGGCCTTTGTCAGAAGTACAATGGTCGCGACGGGGTACAAGATTCATTAACCAATTACAAGTGTTAATTAAGCATGGAATAGATCGAGACTGCTACTGCATTGCCAGTCCCTATGACGTCACACACAACTAGACGCTACTACTAGCCTTTAATTAATAGCTAATGGCAGATCTATATTTACCGCTTTATAGTCATCATTCAATCCTATGATGTGGCTCAATGTTCCGTCTTGTGTAAATCAAATAGAACGGGTAAACGCCAGATCTGCTTTATTTTATAACAGCTGAGTTTCTCTGCGCATGCGCCCAATGGACTACATGTAACCACGATGTACTATAATGGAATTTCAGTCATCGTTTACAAAATGACCGCCTTGAGGAGCAAAGGTATAAAATAAAAACTTAATTTTTTGAAACATCAAGGCGAAGCACAAAGTACTTTACGAGGACAGGGTGAAAAGTTCTCACCCTGACACAGAGATGGCACAATCAGTAAAAATTTATCTTTCCTGCCTGCGTACTCATGTCATTAGTTGGTATGATAAGCTTTAACTTATTCGCTCAAGTAGTTTGTGTACAGGAATTCTTTTTAGTAGACGTCTTGCGTATTTTTCGTTAAAAATGGATAAACTTGAATATCATGCGGTGATAAAATTTTTCGTTTTGGAACGATTAACCCCTAAAGAAATTAACTCGAAGTTAACAAAGGTGGTCGGGAACTCTGTTCCTTCAAAGTCAACAGATAAAAAGTGGGCAACTCAATTTAAACGTGGTCTCACGTCGCTGGAAGATGACCTACGTAAAAAACAGCCAACATCTGCAACCACACCGAAAACTACCGAAAACTACCGAAAAGGTGCACGGTATCGTGTTGAACGATAGGAGTGTAAAGGTGCGTGCGACTGCCAAGGCTCCAGGGATATCAGAAGAAACTGTGCAGAACATCGTGCGCGAAGAATTGGCGATGCAAAAGTTCTGCGCAAGGAGGGTGCCCCCATTTGCTGAATGCTGATCAAAAGCAAATTCGCAAACGATATTCACAGCAATGTTTGGACCGATACAAGAAAGATCCGACTGATTTTGTGCGGCGATTTGTCACCATGGATGAGACATGGGTCCATCACTGCACGCCCGAAACTAAACATTGGGTTTAAACGCCAAAGGAGCGAAGTCAATCGGATCTGATGGAAAGGTCATGCCCAGTGAGTTTTGGGATGCCAAAGGGGTCTTACTGATTACCTTGAAAAAGGCAAAACTATTACAAGCGAATGTTACTCCAAACTTCTTGACCAGCTGGCTGTCAAAATTCGCGAGAACAGGCATTGGCTTGAAGAAGAAAAAAGTCATATTTCTTAAAGGAAACGCACCTTCTAACAAAAGTTCGCTGGCAATGGGAAAATTGGGGTACGATTTACTTGACCATCTCCCTTACTCTCCTGATTTGACACCCTCGGAATTCCATCCCTTCCCAAACCTGAAGAAATTTGTTTCTGGAAATCGCTTCGGGTCCAATGAAGACGTTGAGAGGACCTGAAATGAATATTTTAAACGCTTTCCAGACTCTCACTTCCGGAAAGGAATACTGATGTTGGAGAAACGCTGGACCCAGTGTGTTGAAGCCAAGCGAGATTATGTAGAAAAATAAACACTTTTTTAAACTGAAAATCACGATCTTTCATTGACAGGCCGAGAACTTTTCCCGTTACCCTAGTATAGTGAAGTGCATGAGGTCTCACATTTTCCTTCCTCACATTACACATTTTGCTGTGTTTTATGGCTGATGTTACTTCATAAGGGGAACGAACTAGTTTCCGAAACGTTGCCGACAGTTTTTATATCAATGATTAGGCCTATAGTTAACGTATTATATTCCAATCTTATCTATTAGTTCACACTCTCCTTATATAGTCCATATTTATATACCTTGTTCAAATTTTCAATCTATAATAAAAAAAACTTTTTCAATTCATTCTATTAGCTCAAATACATTTTTTTTACCTATAGTGGATGACAACTGCGATGTCAATACAGTTATTTTAAATATTGTACATTAATTTAAATTTAAAAACTAAGGAACGTCATGTCTGAAATTCAGCACTTTGGCACTGAGCCAACCTTCCCATAGCTAGGAATCTATTACTTAAAGATGTAGACCTATATGAAATTATAAGAGAAATGCAATAGTGAAGCATTACAAGAAATAGATAGAATAAGAAATTGTAGACCATCATCAGCTTCTTAAATTATAAAAAAAAAAACAAAAAAGAAAGCGATTAAATAGTAACAAACAAAAATAATACTACAACACCATACACTGTATAGAAATGAAAATGGAAAATTGCAAGGAAATTCTCTTTCTATTTTGCCACTTAATATTGTGATTCTGTCACCATTTAGGCCCTATATTAATTTCAATTATAAAATAAGTAACTAAAATAAAATTTCTTTGTTACCCTCAGTAGGAATCTACTCTGAAAATATTTTGTCTATATTACTTGTTAAATCATCTACTCAAGTTCAAATACATTTTTTAAAACTTGTAGTGGATAACACTCGATGTTAATACAGTTTTTCAAATATTAATTTTTTGATTAAATTTAATTAATAAATTTTACTTTTATATTGGAGAAAAACTTTTCACAACAGGAGCGAGGAACGCAAAACAGTTATTTATTCCTATTTGGCTTAAAACACATGATTTCATAAAACAGCAGATTTTATGTTATAGGTGATGTGGTAGAACAGCCGTTTTAACGCATACGTTATGTCACTTTATTTATATTAATTGCAATTATTTTTGAAATTCGTTCTATTAGCTCACACTCTCCTGATACACATCTTGTATGAATTTTTAATCGTTATAAAACAGGATTTTTAATCAGCCAATCAAGTTCAAATACATTTGTTTTAACCTATAGTGGATGAAAATTGATGTTATTATAGTTTTTTTCAAATATTTATTCAATAATTAAATTATAAAATTCGTGAAGTCCAAGTCGGATTCGAACTGAGTATCTTCATGTTTGGAGGCGCCTTGGTACTGCGCCAACTTTCCAATACCTATAAATATATTTTTCAAAGATGTATATGAATTCCCCCCCCTGGTTGTTATCGAAACCTCCATGTACAACCTTAAACTGTTGCCATAGTTACCACACAAAATCATAAATAATGCTGTAGGGTAACTAAAATAAAATTTTTATTTGTTAACCTCAATAGGAATGTACTTTAAAATATGTTTGTTTATATTACAGTTTAATTTGGTATTGAGCTTCATTAATTAGTTCAAACATATTCTGCTTTTACGCTTTCGGAAGTAGTAGCCTATGTTATCTTGATATAATGTATGCCTGCATCCGCGCTACACGACCGGAGTGCTAGCACGTAGACAGTACCGTTCGTCGGGCAGCGATTCGCCTGTGTAATCGACGATTTCATGTCGTTTGGAAACGGGTATTAGAGGGTATAAAATTTGTGTAAACAGCAGATTCGGAGCCGCGGCCTGGAGCAGCCGTAACGCCATGCACGACTCGGCCTAAACGAGTCAATCCCACATGCGAATAGCCGACCGACACTGAGTCTAAATGATTTGTAAAGCCAACAGTTTTTTCTCACTCGGACGATCCTCTTGTTCACTGGCTACGAAGTTCACGATCATCATTGTCCGGTCGATAATTAGCTAAATAATCGATTCCCGCCTGTTACTAATTGAACATTGAACTGTGTGGCTTACATTATAGCAGCTCTTCTGTTCGACTCAATAGATCCGGCGAGATTAGGCTCGGGGCACAGAATTACCTTTTGGACAAGGATGGCTTTCAATGGATGCCCATAAGGTACAGTTGCAACTGACGCGTACCACAATAGGTTTTCGGAAAGTTGATGACATTCTTTTACTGAACCTAATCAACTCGCATTGAAACGCGAAACACGGTTGCCCTGTATCTCAAACCTATCCAATACGTCAGCAAAGCGCAGCTCTCAGCTATCTTGAGGAAACTTAGTGAATACTCTGGGTAGATTTTAATGACTACAAGTATAGAAAGTAGAAAGTATATACAAGTGTAGAAAGTATACAAGTATAGACTACTAGTGCACGTAGTCTTGTTTCATACAAGGGGAGAAACCAAACAAAATATGGCCTCTAGTAGAATTATTAGCATAATTACGTTATAAAGGGTATTTTATAGATCCGTTATCGAATTTAGAATGCTATAGAGCATGTATATGTTTGTATTTATATTAACATATAATAATTTCTTCTTGGATACTCCAGCTATAACTGAATTCGTTGTCCTCCGGTAACTAGTAGTAACTATCTCTCCCTTTCTATCTCTCTCTTTCTTTCCTCATATTTGAGTAAAGGATATTTTTCTGCCTTTAGTAATAAAAAAATAATTTTCTCAAATTAAGCATTTCGAAAATGCTTAAAACTCTAAACTTTAAATAGTACTCGCATTATAAGAATAGACCACTAGTTAAAGTTTCGAGAATGGAGTTATTCCGAAACGCGTCAACAAAGAAAGACATTTGAATGTTAGAAAAGGCAGAAAAATGTACTAAAATCTGTGCAAAGGTTTTTAACAGAAGTTAAAATGAGTGTATTATGAATCTCTCTCTCATATTTCTCGCATCCTCTCTCTCTCTCTCTCTCTCTCTCTCTCTCTCTCTCTCTCTCTCTCTCTCTCTCTCTCTCTCTCTCTGTTCTCTCTCTCTCTCTCTCTCTCTCTGTTCTCTCTCTCTCTGTTCACTCTCTCTCTCTTTCTCTGTCATATCTCTCTCACTCATACTTCTCTTTTTTTTCTCTTCTATCTATCGCACCATTTCTCTCTCTCACTCATATTTTTCTTTCATATCTCTCATTTTATCCCTCTTCTATCTATCGCATCATCTCTCTCTCTCTTTCCCCTCATATCTCTCGTTTTATCTCTCTTCTATCCGTCCCACCATTTCTCTCTCTTTTTCTCCCTCATATCCCTCGTTTTATCTCTCCCTCAAATCTCTGTTTCTCATACCTCACATCATCTCTCTCTCTCGCTCTCTCTCTCTCTCTCTCTCTCCTAACTCTCTTACCTCTCTCTCTCTTTCTCTCTTATATCTCTCTCTTCCTCTCATATCTCACTCCCATATCCCTCTTCCTCTCATATCTCTCTTTCTTATAACTCTCTTCCACCCAAGGGATCCCAAATGAACATCTACTTCGGAAACTCTTCTTCTCCCACCGTGTGTATTTCTTCTGTAATTCTAAGTTCTGTAATTCCGTGTGTCTAAGTCTGTAATTCTTCCCGGTCGCAATCTTCCAGCCGAGTGTCCCTGAAAGTCCACCTACGTCGCTGTATTTTTCCTTAGATGTCTCCATTGGCCACATGTCAGCGACATTTGAAGCCTATAGATGCTTTGAATTATTGTCATATAAACCTTATATAAACTGGTTTGGGTTTGGAAAAGCAGTTAATTATGTCTTAAAATTATAAGTACACACGGGAGTTCACTAGCCAAATGTCTTTACAGGACATTTCCTGATGGAATGGTTTTACGTTTTCTGAAATAATCCTATAAAATGTTTACTGAGTCTTGGCATAGGCCTAAACGTTTAGTTTATTTCATTTATTTCTCCAGAAGATTTACAAACACAGGTAATATTTTTTTGAAAAATATTTGTTTAATGTTTTGAATATATAAACGGTCTTTTTCGTTTTTAAACCTAAAACTTTATGTAAAACAAGGTAAATATACGAAAAGGTTGAGAAAAATACGAAAACATAAAAAAATCACGTGTTTAAATTCTTTCGATATATTTTAACCTGAAATGCAACTTAATAAAATGTTTGTACTTTAAACTCTATGGTCTGCAAATTTAAAATCCATTTCTATTTTTCTTTACAATATATTTTTAAGCAGAAAATGCAAAAACCAAAAATTCAAAGTTTGACCATTTTTGAAATGAAAACGTTTATAGTGAACCTTGCAAAACCTCATTGGATAATCATACACTTTCGCGTCAGTATAGTTTCCGTCAGATTAATAGCGTCTGCATGGATTCCATCTGGTTACGCTTTATCTCACCTCAAAACGAATTAAATGATAACATATGATTCCATACAACAATTGAATTTTTGTTATAGGCCTACGCTATGTCATAAATCAACTGTTTTAACACGTAGGTTACATTATTTATTGAACAATTGTAAGGAAAAAAAATAATAAAAAATAGTTTTGATCAGTTAATAAATATATAATTGTATTGAAATTTTGATAAATCCCAAAACAAATAATTCAATATAACTATAATAAAGTTATGTATTTTTAATTCAATTTTTGAAATGAAAACATTCTTAGGCGCGTCTGATAAGAAATGTAATATCTCATCACGCAAAATTCAATTTTTTCTGAATTTCAAATTTCTGTTTTCACTTTTGTCGCCACTTCTTCGCTTGCCACAATCTATTTTTTTACAAATAGTTGGATAAGATTTATTGTCAGAGACGATCGCCCAAATCGTGTTTACAAATAATGTAACCGCATTATGTTTACTTACTAATGATTACAAATGGGCGTGTGAAGTTGTATAGCCCAATAAAGCGATGTGACAAATGTTTAAATAACAAAAATGTATCGACCGTGACTAAAGGCGCCCGAGTATTAAACATTATCCTACAGTTTGAAGCGGTTGGAATGATTTAGTCTTGCGAGAAAACAATGTTAAAATGATCTGATTTTACAGGTCTGGGCCTCTCTACGGGAATTTGGTGACCGAAGTCTCACCCAAGGAACTAGAGCAGAAAGGGCCGTACGCAACAGTTACGCTGGCAGGAGGAAAGTCGCGTCCATAGACCGATATAAGCCTTACCATGTAGATTTCTCCAATAAAACTAAAGACAAATGTCCTGCTGGAAGTGTTTATGCATTCCCTGCATAATAACATCTTGCGCCGTAGGAAATCACCCTGTGAACTTATTTAACTAAGATGCAATTTGATATAAATTAGTTCTTCATATGTCTAAGTTTAATATTTTGTCTAAAGCTCTGATAGCATTCTCGTATTTACAGGAGAGAAATGTAATAATTTGAAGAGATATTACAAAAACGTGTTTCAGAAGAAGACACTTACTTCGATTAGTAATAAGAGAAGGCGCCGATTTAAATTTTGGGGTAAAACTTGACAAAAACTGGGTCCTCTGATTTATTCGACTAGCTCACGCTGTTCTTACATACACGCGCACACACACACACACACACACACACACACACACACACACACACACACACACACACACACACACACACACACACACACACACTCACACACACACACACACACACACACACATATATATATATATATATATATATATATATATATATCGCAATATGTATACTTGTGTATTAATAAAGAACTAAGTCAAAATACAAATACAAGAATTATAATTGAATTTACAATTCAAACTTATAATTTATACAATTTAAACTTTTATATATATATATATATATATATATAGACTATATATATATATATATATATATATATATATATATATATATATATATATATGAAATTCAACTTTTCAATTTTTCAATCATTATTAGAATACGTTTGTATTCATCCAATCAAGTTCAATTTTTTTTTTAACCTATAAGGGATGACAATTTAATGTAAACACAAATTTTTCAAATATTTATTCATTAATTTAAATTTTAAAAACTTGAAGTCTCTGTCGTATTCGAACTAAAAAGCTAAGAGTTTGAAATCCAGCACTTTGGCACTGAGCCAACTTTCCGACAGCTAGAAATCAATTACTTAAAGATAAATATGAAATTGTAAGAGAAAAATTCCTTCCTATAATGATTCACTAGAAGAGATGGATAAAACAAAATGTTGTAGACCACCAACAGCTTCATAAAGTAGAACCGAAAAAAAACCAATAAATAGTAACAAACAAAAATAATAATAGACCAACACCATAATTATATTGTATAAAGGGAAATACAGAAAATTGCAAGGATATTCGCTTTCTATTTTGCCACTTAATATTGTAATTCTTCCATACGTATATACATATTTATATTAATTGTAATTATAAAATAAAAAGTAGCTAAAATAAAACATTTTTTGTTGACCTGAATAGCAATTGACTTCTTTTTAATATTACTTATTTTTTTCACATGTTTTTTGAAAATTCCTTGTATCTAATCTTCCTTGTAATCTTAAATGTGTCCATTTTAAATAACAGTGATATTCTTATTTAAATATCGCAAACGAGACATTGTGGTTAAAACTTGCATACAAGAATGGCCTCTCTGTTAATACACAATCCTTTTAGGCGTGCAGCGATTTTAGCGTCAAAGTGACAAGGTTGTCATTACCGAATCAAACTAACTTTAATCGAAAGTATATGACTTGAGAATTTTTCTGTACAAAGTTACCGCAAATTACCCCATCGGAACATATTTAAAATAACGAAAGTTGTCATTTTTTATATTTTCTAAATTTAGTGAAATTTTAAGTTTAACTCGTCATATCTCGGCTGTTTTAGGGTATATTAGTTTGAAATTTTGACTGGAACATCTTTTGATAATGTACTAAATGAAGGTATAAATTAGAAATAATAATATTCAACCACAACAAAATGGCGGATTTGTTTGTAATTTTCATTAATTTATAGGCACTTTTTTTTAAATTAAAAAGTTGTGTTACAAACTTTAGAATTTTAATACTTTATAAATTGTACATTATTGCTGATAACCTAAAGTTATTTTTTGGAAGGTTTTGCGTTTTTATATAATTTCGTTAAAAAGTTGTAACGATTTATATTTTGTGCGCGCGTAAAATTTAGAAAATATAAAAAATGACAACTTTCGTTATTTTAAATATGTTCCGATGGGGTAATTTGCGGTAACTCTGTACAGAAAAACTCTCAAGTCATATACTTTCGATTAAAATTAGTTTGATCCAGTAATGACAACCTTGTCACTATTTCGATTTCTATATCGTTTTTTGGGGGTGAGCTGCACGCCTATTTATAGTGACATAGATAACGCCCTCAGTTCCCTCGCATTATCTGTCGGCTCCATTAACCCCCTCCCCTACCCTTATTTATCTGTACACTTACAATACTACCCCTCTGAATTTGGTGTGGAGGGATGTATCCGAGTTTATCCTTAGTATTGGCGCTAATACCGTTGTATAACCTCCCGAAAGATCCCATTTTGTTCGTTTTGGTGTCGCCTTCCACACAGTGATGTCCTTTTCTAGACATTATTCGCGAAAGACCCCAATAGCAATGCAAAAGCCTCGCCGTTATTTGTTGGAACTGGGCCTGTTAATACGTCTTAAAATTAAATTTCATATTTAATAGTTATTTTTCTCGTAAAGGAGGGTTTTGTAAAGATTTAAAACATAAATACTGTTCTACCTTTCCCCAGTCACCCCCAGTCACCCTCATGCTTCATCCCTATTCGTCTACTTGCAATGCATCAAGTGACCTCCGGGTAGGCTGTGGAAACACACGAAGATTTAGGAAAATATGTAGCATATAGTATAAAGTGTATGATGCTAATGTTAGTAAACCTTCAGTATGCGCAATGCAATGACTCCAGCTGGCGTTCTAACCTTAGTTAGGTTAGGATTTTACAGAAAACAGCTGTTAATCATAGCCCTCCGCCATATTTGGCTTTCGGGAATCTTCGGGTAAATCGTTGATGTTTTCGTACATGCATTAACGTTAGACTTACTTAGTGACGTCACGTCCTACTTTAGTGACGTCACATGTAAAGTTTTTATATCCTGCTCAATAAGAAGTAATACTTCAAAGACTGAAGTGAAAGATGGAGAATACTAAGAAAGTACTTTTCTAATCATATTAATGAATATGAATGATGGATGTTAATAGAAGGTTAGGCTATAAAAGGTTGACTTCTGGGGTCACCCTCGGAGTTACTAGTAGCTACCTATACAAGCTCGCGCGTCCCCGCAAATAACAAGAGCATTTGATTTCATCAGAAAACACAAAAAACTGATGTGTCTAAGACTATTATATGTACACACTGTACACGAGTAGTTTTCTTCTGCATTTCGAGGTTACTTGGGGGTTATAATTAAATTAAGATGAACGAATTGTCTGGAAGAATTTCAAAAACAAAAATGTATCAGACGTTAACGCCAGTTGTTTTCTGCTGCATTTAGAGGTTACATACAGGTTAAGATTAAATTAAGATGAATGAACTGTCAAGAAGTATTTCAAAAGCTAGATATTTCAGAGGTTATCACTACCAGTTATTTTCTTCTGCATTTAAAGCTTACTTAAAGGTAAAGATTAAATTAGGGTAAATTAAGATTTGTGCAGAAAATTTAAAAAGCCAGAAATTGCAGAGGTTAATGCTACGAGTTGTTTACTTCGGAATTTAGAGGTTGCATGGAGACTATAGTTAAATTAAGACGAACGAATTGACTAGAAGAATTTCAAAATCCCAAATATATCAAAGGTTAACGCTAGCAGTTGTTTTCGTATCATTCAGAGGTTACTTGGAGGTTATGCTCTAATCATTTTCAGATGTCATTTCCTACACATTCAAAATTATGGAATGATTTTATACTCCAGGTGTTTTTATCGCTGTTGGATTATGTTACTTTCTGGGTTGTATATTAGCAAATATGATGCGCAATCGGTACAAATGGAATAATTTGTAAAATTGTAATTTAAGATGTAAAGTTATACGTTAATAATAAATAAGGTAAGTTAAGATCTGAATTATATGGGTTTCCCTTCTTTTCTGTAGGGTATAAGAATATACGCTATAATTAATAACTTAAGAAAACGTTAACTTTAATTTATAAGATTATGTTAGGTTCTTATATGATAATACTCTAAAATAAGCACGAGTCCAGACAAACTTTGTTTTCGCCCAAGCAATTTTATTTAGGGGGAGGGTTGGCCACGGGAAATCGATTGGCACCGGTCAACCTTGAAAAAATTTGGGATATCGCCCTAGTGGCTCCTAGAGATTCTATGTTATCCTTATGAAACCAAACAGGGACCTGGACAAATTCTTTTTCACCCAAGGATGTTTATTTCTTGGGAGGGGGTTTTCGACCACAAGAAATCGACTGGCACCGGTCTCAACCTTGGGACACTTCGGGATTCCCAGTGGCTCGTAAAGTTCCCATCTTATCCTTATGGAACTCTATTTTTGCCGCCAATAAAACGCACACTCGCAAAGAAATATAAAAAGAGGTTCTGAACAATCACTCTAATGCTCCTCCAATGCCAACACAAAACTCTAAATATATGGAAGTTGCTATGTACGATACGATATAGCTTTAAGTATGTTTATATTCTGTATATAATAGATAAATCTTTGTATTTTACTTGGCTAACTTACCATAAATATCATGTCTTATCCGCGCGATGAGGTCTTCCGGTAGGCTACTACGTTTTAACATCTTAGGCCCTATACCATGTTAACTCTATATCGTGAAGACGTTCAAACATCGCCGTTCCTGCCCCACCCATTACTTTCCCATTTTTCATGGTTCATTATCAAGATTTCATTTCCATTTTTGATAAGGCTAAATCTCTACGTTGTTACATTAAAAGCAATTACGAGCAATTTGGAAATAGGGCCTCGCTGGCCCTGTGATTCTAGCGCAGCCCAAACCGTTATAGTTTTCCTTTGGCCGATAACTTTTCGGCGATTGGCCAATCAGTGCGGCGCTTTCTCCTCGCTGTGCCTATGGATGCGTGCAGTGAAATCCCCGGGCGTTGCCCAACATAGCCGCTTTCTTCCAACTGGAACCGTAGCAAAACCACGCCGTTTACGTCACCCGCTTGCGTCACCAAATCTTGATCCAAATTGTCCATTTACGACATAAATGACAATAGATTGCAGCTGTCATACTACGCGAGTGGAATTTATTCTTCGATCGTTAGAGAAATGTAACTAACTGCTAACGAAGTCCAGAACTGTTCATATCTTAAATACTCGTATTTCTTCTGATATTTTTGTGAAAATTACTTTATAAGAGTAAACACTGAAATACTTTTATCTCTCTTTTAACTTTTATTGGATAGGAAGGATTGATTTAACACTACTATCCAATGTAACAAATTTAGTAGGTCTATATGTGTGTCCGGATATGGAGGTAATTAGGTGAGGTATAAATACATGCAGGCCAATTAAATATTTTATTCTTAGAGATGTAGTCGAATTCGTCCCATCTGTGTTAGTCCTGCAAGTAGGTAGGTCGAACTGGTCGGATGGTTCACGTAGGGGTCAGCACGAACTGGTCCGATGGTTCACGTAGGGGTCAGCACGAACTGGTCCGATGGTTCACGTAGGGGTCAGCACGAACTGGTCCGATGGTTCACATAGGGGTCACCTCGAACTGGTCCGATGGTTCACGTAGCGGTCAGCACGAACTGGTCCGATGGTTCACTTAGGGGTCAGCACGAACTGGTCCGATGGTTCACGTAGGGGTCAGCACGAACTGGTCCGATGGTTCACGTAGGGGTCAGCACGAACTGGTCCGATGGTTCACGTAGGGATCAGCATGAACTGGTCCGATGGTTCGCGTAGGGGTCACCTCGAACTGGTCCGATGGTTCGCTTCGGGGTCACCTCGAACTGGTCCGATGGTTCGCGTAGGGGTCACCTCGAACTGGTCCGATGGTTCGCGTATTGGTCAGCTCGAACTGGTCCGATGGTTCACGTAGGGGTCAGCCCGAACTGGTCCGATGGTTCACGTAGAGGTCAGCACGAACTGGTCCGATGGTTCACGTAGGGGTCAGCCCGAACTGGTCCGATGGTTCACGTAGGGGTCAGCTCAAACTGGTCCGATGGTTCACGTAGGGGTCAGCCCGAACTGATCCGATGGTTCACGTAGGGGTCAGCCCGAACTGGTCCGATGGTTCACGTAGGGGTCAGCACGAACTGGTCCGATGTTTCACGTAGGGGTAGCCCGAACTGGTCCGATGGTTCACGTAGGGGTTAGCACGAACTGGTCCGATAGTTCACATAGGGGTCAGCACGAACTGGTCCGATGGTTCGCGTCGGGGTCACCTCGAACTGATCCGATGGTTCGCGTAGGGGTCACCTCGAACTGGTACGATGATTCGCGTAGGGGTCATCACGAACTAGTCCGATGGTTCACGTAGGGGTCAGCCGAAACTGGTCCGATGGTTCACGTAGGGGTCACCTTGAACTGGTCCGATGGTTCGCGTACGGGTCGCCTTGAACTGGTCTGATGGTTCGCGTAGGGGTCACCTCGAACTGGTCCAATGGTTCACGTAGGGGTCACCTTGAACTGGTCCGATGGTTCACGTAGGGGTCAGCCCGAACTGGCCCGATGGTTCTTGTAGGGGTCAGTTCGAACTGGTCCGATTGTTCGCGGTGGGGTCAACTCGAACTGGTCCGATTGTTTCACGTAGGAGTCAGCACGAACTGGTCAGATGGTTCACGTAGGGGTCAGCCCGAACTGGTCCGATGGTTCACGTAGGGGTCAGCCCGAACTGGTCCGATGGTTCACGTAGGGGTCAGCACGAACTGGTCCGATGGTTCACGTAGGGGTTAGCACGAACTGGTCCGATAGTTCACGTAGGGGTCAGCACGAACTGGTCCGATGGTTCGCGTCGGGGTCACCTCGAACTGATCCGATGGTTCGCGTAAGGGTCACCTCGAACTGGTCCGATGATTCGCGTAGGGGTCACCACGAACTGGTCCGATGGTTCACGTAGGGGTCAGCCGAAACTGGTCCGATGGTTCGCGTAGGGGTCACCTTGAACTGGTCCGATGGTTCACGTAGGGGTCAGCCAAAACTGGTCCGATGGTTCGCGTAGGGGTCACCTTGAACTGGTCCGATGGTTCGCGTACGGGTCACCTTGAACTGGTCCGATGGTTCACGTAGGAGTCACCTCGAACTGGTCCGATGGTTCACGTAGGGGTCAGCCCGAACTGGCCCGATGGTTCTTGTAGGGGTCAGCTTGAACTGGTCCGATTGTTCGCGGTGGGATCAGCTCGAACTGGTCCAATGGTTCTCGTAGGGGTCAGCTTGAACTAGTCCAATTGTTCGAGTAGGGGTCAGCTCGAACTTTTCCGGTCAACATGAACAAATTATAGAAATAATTACTATGTTGGATTAGGTTAAGTTAGGTTAGGTTATTACTCGCTCACCATAGTCCCTTCTTCTGCTCACTAGTGACGTCCGCCGTGGCGTAGGGGGGGGGGGGTTAGTGTACTGAGTGGAAACCCTTCCGAGATTTCCAGCCTCTAACTGCTTACTTTGTGACCCGTTTTTAAGCAACATAAATATTATTGGAATACTTTTACCATCGGACCAGTTATAGTATATTCTATTCCGCTTCTCGTAACGGTTGACCATAGGTACGAGAAGTATTTGCCTTCCTGCAGCGCCCAATAAAGAAGAGGTTTATTTGCCAGCTTTGGTTAGGATAGGTCTAAGTTTAGGCCTCCTCCGAGGTGTCTGGTGGAGTCTTCCAGCCTTTTCCTGAATCCAGGTATCCCAGATTGTATCAGCCAGGGCGACTACATATTATTAGGACCTTCCTCCAGTACGGTAGTATGCTATTCTATCTATAATACAGATGCAGTATGGTTTACTTTCATTTTTGAATCTTCTCCACATAGGAATACAGGTTGCTGTCGGCGTAATTCATGTAATTCCCACAAATACCTATGGAAATATTGTTAACATCAGCGTGTCTGCTTGGCATTCATCTCTTCTAGAGTAGAATAGATCTTAGATGCAGAGATTTCATGTCTATTTCTCCCTTCGGTCCTTCGGATTCAGCCTGTATATGTACATATAGGCCTATGCTTGTATGTACATATGTTTACATAAGTTGGCACACAGACCTATCTCTTCATTTTACCGATCGTGGTCAAGGATTTGTACACCTTCTGGGAACCTTCTTCTTCTTCAGCCCGTTCGTAGAGCCATTCGACCCCATGCCCCCCCCCCCCAGTAGGCTATAGGTGTTCGTGTCCATTAATGGATTCCTATCAAATCATGTCTCTGAGGTCGCTGAGGGTTTTGCTGTCCCATCTCCAGCAGAACACAGAAAGAATATTGAAGTGTCGATGATTCTTATTTGGTGCAGGAGTTTGTGCACGAAGTCATGCCTCGTGGTCTCTAAGAACTAAGGCGTTCAAACCATCTTTAAATTAGTAGGCCCTACCTCCCTCTTTCCTAAGTAGCATTATCTCCTTTATGACATAGTATAATCTACATTCAGTAAATGCGTAGCTCCACTCGAAGGATATATCCATAACTTGTAAAAGTTGAAGGTTCTAACTAATCTATCTTCTTTCTAAGTAAACAGTAACTATGGAAACAAATACGTGACTGAAAGAATACTAAAAGAGGCGAAGGAGAAGGAGGAGGT
The DNA here is from genome assembly GCA_036971475.1 of Prosapia bicincta. Lineage (NCBI taxonomy): Eukaryota > Metazoa > Arthropoda > Insecta > Hemiptera > Cercopidae > Prosapia > Prosapia bicincta. The sequence continues at coordinate 319,909 of JBAIZL010000411.1, forward strand.
GGGTGAGGCGAAAGAGGAGGTGGGTGATGCGAAAGAGCAGAGGGAAAGGTCGGCGAAGGAGGAGGAGAAACAGAGTTGGGAGGCGAAGGAAGATGAAGCGGAGGTAAAGGAAGGGATGGCGGAGAAGAAGGCAAAGGAAGAGAATGAAGAGAAGGAGGGGTCATCGGAGAAGGAGGGGAGGATGAAGAGAAGGTGGAGTAGGAGGAGGTGAAGAAAGAGGAGGGGGAGGGGGATGAAGAGGAGGGTGAGTTGGAGGGATGAGAAGGAGGGGGAGTATTCTAAACACTTTGACCTACAAAAAATCATTTATTTTTAAAATTAAAAGTTCTGTTTATATGAGATCTCATTGCAGAGTTAAGTTTAAAGTGAAAGTTTATTGTAAAAAAATGCCTCATAAAAATTTATTTTTATATGAATGAAAACATTTTAAAATATTTTTGTTTACAATAATTACGTATGTGTTATAAGAGTAGCAAAATTAATTCACAATTATTTAGGTTATTTAGTGAAATGTAGGGTGATTCAAATCGTTGAGGGATCTATCTACTTAAATAGGCCATAGAAAAAAAAGATCCGAGCAGGAAATTTAAATGGAATGAGTAGGTAAGTATTGTTACATAAACAAGCCAGTTGGGTCGGCCATGTTGCAACGCCCAGCACCGTCATGGCACAACGCGTCGCATTGCTTTGTCCCCGGCTATTTGCCGTCAAAGTCCTTCGCTTTCGATTCGTTTCGATCCAACGTTTCTTTACCTATTCGGTCGCCAAGCTGTCTGGTCCCGGCTGTTGCTCAAATGTGTGGAAACCCTGGTACAGTCTCTTGTACCAACAGGCGCCAAATTAGAAAGAATTATGAAACGGCCAATTTGTCAACACAAATTATAAAAACTCATTCTTCAAGAGATACTGTCGGGTTTCGTAATAATTCTGTTTCAGGTATTTTTAATACAAGTCCTAGAAAACATGGTTTTAAAGCATTTTGTCTAACTACGAACCGGGCTAAGCAACAACTCATAGATCTACGACTCTCTCTGTAGATCTACGCTAAGACAGTAATAATATCTTAGCCAGTTAAGGTTGTCAGGGGGCCTAAGGATATATCTAAGGGTCGGGACATACACCTCAACACTTCAAGTGGGATATGGAACCCTAACGTGAGCATCGTATTTGCCTTCCTGGTTATATCCAAGGTAGGGATCCAGTGACTTTAACGGATCGGTGAGTTTAGTGACAGCAACAGGTTTGGATCGGTGACTTTTACCGATGACAGGGGATACTGAGACTGTATGTGGCAATAGCAGGCAGGCATACCACACTAGTGAAATGGTTCCACATTTCGTTTTAATTCTTTTTTTAGAAGGGTCATTTTATTTAAAAATAAATTCGTACTAAAAATTAAGAACAAACTACCGAGTGCGAAATAGTGTCTACTGTATACAACACTGTCACTGTCGTGAAACCTGACACAAATCGTCCACTCATACACGACGTAAATAAGTAGGACCAGTGACAGCGACAAATCAACCAATAGGAGCCGCGGTAAAATATCAGTAACTTTTAGGTCAGCGACGGCGACATTTTCTCCAATCACAACAGAGACAACTTCCGATCGACTCATTGTCACTTGAACTGGTATTTTCCATATTTTGTCATTGGTACCACCAGTGACAAACAAATATCAGTGACAAGCCACCGTAACAAAAAAATAACGTCCATGGTCAATCCAATATCGTCGAAAGGTTGCCTATTGCTTGATTTTACATAACTCCTACACAACCCATCTCTCCATAGATATGGACAACTGTCCCTACTCTTTGTATTGTTTAAGGGACAGTATTACATAAAGTTACCTTATTACTGACTTTTGTTTTACACTGGACTTCAAACTATTTCTACTGTATAATGCAGGCAATGAGATGTGGAATGGTTGAATTTTCGTCTTAGTTTTGACAGATATATCGTTCTAGATATTTTGGTTATATAGTCCTACTAGGACCACTCCTTTGGATTGTTATGTATAATGATCTGCTTGAGTTGAAGATTAGAAGAGCTGATGACGTCACGTTCGTAACTAGGTTGGTTTAGCGTTACCTTTACCAGCTACTGCATGACTATGACGGGATTAAAGCAGAGTACAAGCATGAACGAAACGAGCTTGAGACGATCACGCTGTGGGTGGAGGAGCACTAGAGTGCATCCCACTATCCGGGGGTGGTGATAGACGCGAGCCTCAACACTAGCAGCATGTAGAGCGGTCTCTTACAAAAGCAGCAGCAGTGTGGGAGGAGAACCGACGCCTTCTGGACAGACGCATTAAACTACCAGGAGGCCTGGATCGTTGCCCAATGGGAGGTAAACCCACTACATCGTCAGATACGCTGTGGGTGGAGGAGCACGAGAGTGCATCCCACTATCCGGGGGTGGTGATAGACGCGAGCCTCGACACTAGCAGCATGTAGAGCGGTCTCTTACAAAAGCAGCAGCAGTGTGGGAGGAGAATCGACGCCTTCTGGACAGACGCATTAAACTACCAGGAGGCCTGGATCGTTGCCCAATGGAGGGTAAACCCACTACATCGTCAGATACGCTGTGGGTGGAGGAGCACGAGAGTGCATCCCACTATCCGGTGGTGGTGATAGACGCGAGCCTCAACACTAGCAGCATGTAGAGCGGTCTCTTACAAAAGCAGCAGCAGTGTGGGAGGAGAACCGACGCCTTCTGGACAGACGCATTAAACTACCAGGAGGCCTGGATCGTTGCCCAATGGGAGGTAAACCCACTACATCGTCAGATACGCTGTGGGTGGAGGAGCACGAGAGTGCATCCCACTATCCGGTGGTGGTGATAGACGCGAGCCTCAACACTAGCAGCATGTAGAGCGGTCTCTTACAAAAGCAGCAGCAGTGTGGGAGGAGAACCGACGCCTTCTGGACAGACGCATTAAACTACCAGGAGGCCTGGATCGTTGCCCAATGGAGGGTAAACCCACTACATCGTCAGATACGCTGTGGGTGGAGGAGCACGAGAGTGCATCCCACTATCCGGGGGTGGTGATAGACGCGAGCCTCGACACTAGCAGCATGTAGAGCGGTCTCTTACAAAAGCAGCAGCAGTGTGGGAGGAGAATCGACGCCTTCTGGACAGACGCATTAAACTACCAGGAGGCCTGGATCGTTGCCCAATGGAGGGTAAACCCACTACATCGTCAGATACGCTGTGGGTGGAGGAGCACGAGAGTGCATCCCACTATCCGGTGGTGGTGATAGACGCGAGCCTCAACACTAGCAGCATGTAGAGCGGTCTCTTACAAAAGCAGCAGCAGTGTGGGAGGAGAACCGACGCCTTCTGGACAGACGCATTAAACTACCAGGAGGCCTGGATCGTTGCCCAATGGAGGGTAAACCCACTACATCGTCAGATACAACACGTGTTGTATCAGGAATAATGTATGAGAGAGGAGGGCAGCACACCAACAAAGAAGGGTGACGCAAGGAGTCTCGAGGAAAAGGGAGATAAAAGAAGGTTTTAACGCTGGTAGGAGCAGTGAGACTAAACTTTAAGAGGAGGAGGACGCTCCAGCTGGTTCTCCAAGTAGATATATGGGTAGATCATAGAAATACATATGTTATTTTCCCCACCACAAAGATACCACAAGACGTGGGTATTTCCGAAACTATTTGCATGAACGCAAACATGAAGACTCACCAGAAAGGAAGATCATGTGTTCTTAGTTTTGAGCAATATCCACGAAGGCTGCCAACCATCCTGGATTTGATGTCGTCAGAATCCCTATAGACAACTAGTAGCATCAGAAGACGTATGTAAGCCCACAATAGATTTTCTAGAGATGTCATAAAGGACTTGAGGGTAGAAGGAAAATGTGGAAACAAAACTATGAGCAGGGTGCAGGAATACTCGTGCTATCTAGACTGATGCACAGGGTCGTAGGTGTGGAGTTCTGTTAAGAGGATGACCTTTGGAAGCCTACTGGAAGAGGAGAAGGACCAGACGATGCAGCAAGAACAAGGCAAACACAGACAACTGGAAGATGCAGTAATAATGAGACGAGAGTGGACCCGAACCCCTAAACTTGTTTTATCAAGAGTGGGTAGTAAGGGAATAATAAAGGAAGACCTGATCAGGTATTACCTCCCCCACGAAGTGATGCCTAGTGGCAGTTCCGCACAGTAACGCTAAGTAAACACTAAAACTGTAATGGTAATGAATATTTAAGAAATGTATTTAAAAATCGTTGATATTTATGGCAATCCAATGAAACATACGATTCTTAAGAGGTAGTTTTTATATTCGATTAAATTCAACGCGCATTGAGAATTAGACCAACATTTTAGCATCTTTACTTCAGATAGGGATCGCGCTTTTCAAGTCATCTGGGGTTGTCTCTAGAGAAAAAGAAAGGACAAACAGGGCAAAACCAAAATTCCATGAAAAACTATTTTACTTGGTAGCTATTTCAGAACCATTTAGGAAGCGTTAACGCGTTTTGAAGGAAGGGCATTGACGGAATACAAAAGGGCTAGAAAACATGTCTTTTATAATAGGGCTTGCATGTTGTAAAACTTGTTTGGAAGAGAAATGACTTTATTACTGCTTTCCCACTTGTAAATCTTGTCCGGGCACATGTCTGTTTTTACTGAAACAGTGAGCTTAACGGCCGGAGCGGCGGGGTGCCCGGGTGCTGACAGCAGACAAAGCCTCGACCAGTGCTGAGAGAAAGTCAGTAGAAATATTAACGCTTGGCTAGAACACTAAACAAACGAAAAAACTATTTCCACAGTTGAGTAACATTTACAAAAACCCCCAAGAGCTGTCGTTTGGAACAATTGTGTGCAATAATTGCAGAAGCTTGTCGGCGTTTATCTTACATAGGTATTTAAGTTTAAACCATTACAGAAAACAGAAATATTTCGTTTTTGTTTTATGTTAGTAGCCTCCATTTAAATTTTATCAAATCCTTCTTTTAGTTTACACTCTTCTTATATATATATATATATATATATATGTCTATATGTACTTAAACAAGAATCTTACTTGGTATTTATACGAGTTACCTTTCAAAGATTGATAGTATCTTCATTGTTGAGCATCAACTGAACGGGTTATTGTAGTAGATTCTACTACTGTACGTTATTATTAAAAAATACATTTAAAATAACATAGTCTACCTTAAATAGTATTTAAGTATAGCCTATACACCATGTTTGTTTGGAGACATTTAACCCCTAGTATTTGTATTTGAGGTTAATATCCTGTCAATAATAAGACAAAGTCCTGCACTAACTTAGGTTTGCCTTCCCTCATGTAATTTGAGGGTTATAATAATATATTTGTTATTTTATTATTATAAGAATTCATAATAACCTATTATTGTCTTAAATTATAAGAATTTGATGTCTTATTATTGTATATAGTAACTTATTAAATACTAATTATCATAAATAGCACAAAAATGACTAACTTTCTGAGATAAATAACACAAGGCAGTAGTTTAATACATAATTTATTTGATATTGCAGTTGACGTTTCCACCATGTACAGTTTAACTTATAGCTATTATTAAGATTAAAACACAGGCTTATTGTTATTGAAACAAAATAAACCACTTTTCTAAAGTAGACCTATAGATTACCTTTCTTAATAAATAGGCTAGTAATATGTTACTTATGTTATACCCTTTTTTTTTTTTTTTTTTTTTTTTTTTTAACTTGGGAGCGGGTTTGAATTGCCCGAAGCACTGCTACCTTAAGGTATATTGTACTTACCTCCCTGATCTAGTCAAATAACCCCTTCCCTCTTACCAGGTTTAGGAGTTTCCTGACTAGTGTTTTACCTTCAGCATCCACCAAAGCAGTTCCATCACCAAAGAGGTTGAAGCGCCTCTCAGCGAGTACTCCACATCTGTAAATAATGTGTGTGGCAGTCTCCTGTTCCTGCCCGCACAATCTGCACACTGGTTCATCCTTGTAGATACCCATTTTATGCAAATGTTTCCTTAGTCCACAGTGTCCCGTGAGTAGTCCTGTGGCTATCCTTAATTCCTGCCTAGACAGATAGATGAGACTCTTCTGCAGCCCCAAGGAAGGTCTCCTAAGGGTTAGCTTACTGTGTCTCATCCCTTCGGCCCTGATCCAGTGCTCACAGTGTCTTTCAGCCATCCACCTTCGCACTGTCATCCTGACCATGGATTTGGAAATACCCACCGCAGGTTCCGGTCCAATCAGGGGAGTCGAGGACCCCTCCCTGGCCAGCGCATCTGCGGCTTCATTTCCAAGTATTCCCCTATGCCCTGGCACCCAACCAATCTTGACTTGATTGTGCCTTGCCAGAGCTTGTAGGTTAATTAGGCACTCCCTGGCTATGGCCGAGGTGACCACGTGTCCGTTTAGTGCCTTAATTGCTGCCTGACTGTCGGAAAAAATAGCAATCCGGGCCCCATGTGTTTCCCTTCTCGCTATCTCTCCCAGACAGGCATTTATAGCATATACTTCGGCCTGAAAGACAGAGGTATGCCTCCCCAAGGAAAAAGCTAGTTCTACCCTTGGATATGTTATACCCTTGGTAATGTATATAAGTTAAACTGTAAATGGCTGAAAGTTTAAATAAAATTTAATATAAACCTTACTGTTACGGTATATTTTAATAAAAGACCACCTATAGGTCTATACCAAGAAGATTAATCATCTACAAATTTCTTCTTACATTTTACTCGTAAACAGTAAAATTTTTGAAATAAATAAACTAATGGTATTTTATAATGCTATGAAGTAACATCTACACCTACAAATGGAGGTTTTCTAATGGAATATTGTGCATTGGGTAACACTAAAACCTTCTGATCACGCGTAAGTAAATGTATTACAGAAATTAGTAAAATTTATTATCATAAAATGTAGTTAACTTATATAAATTTCTCTGTACATTTATTTTCAATACTTTTTATTTTTTCAAATATGTAAAACCCAACATTTCCGCGATATTTCTTTCCATAACATAGCCTTCAGTAAGAATTAATTAGTGAATAATAGTAATAACAACAGCTTAATAGCTGGTGAAAAATAGACAAAATGTTTATTTTATTTTATAACCTTTTATGTGGGGTAATATCGCTCACTACGTGGGGTAATACCGCGCACGGCGTTGGGTAATGCCGCGCAATACGTGCGGAAATTTCACGGACGTCGCTATTACGGGTAATAAGGCAAAAGTAAGGCTCAAGACGTATTTACCCTGTATTTACACAATATTTAAATACTACTTTATAATTTATTTATAGAAGGCCCATTATAGCCCATAGAAGGCCCACTGAAGGCCAAAAACTAATAAGTAAAAATGGTGGGAGGGGGATGCAATCTCGGGCTTAACTCTACATTGCACCTTGTGTTACATAAAATTTCATGTTCATATAGGCCTATTATTTTTATTTTGTCTAGTTTTCCTTTTCATGCACAAGTAAAACTCATCCAAGGATGTTTCGCCTAGCAATAACACTAAGAACCCACATCCACGACAGAGAAACCGCTGCTCTTATGTGAATACCGTAGTAAATTCATTGCTCAACATTCTTGTACTTTCCCCAATAAAACAAAAATAACTAATAATAGAAGTAACCTAAGATTAAGCCCTCAAGTTTACTTATGTTACTTTATTAATAATAGGTGTATTTATTGAAGAAAAAATAGGCTAACTAAAATAATTTTTATTGTTGTTGACCCAAGTAGGAGTTGACTTTTAGTTTTTGTTTATATTAGGCTACTTGTTTATTCTTTCTACCTTTACAGCCATCATCATTGGTTTTAGACTTTTAATCAAATGTAAGTTTACGTAAGTGTCCTAATGGTCTTATTTTAGCGTTTAAAGTAGCCTACATCCCGATACCACTGTAATTTTAATTTCACTAAATAATCAAATTAATTTCTAGGTATAAACTATAGCTAAATTGTGGTGGACTTAGTTGGTTATTAGTTTCTGGTACCAAAAGTTTCCATATAAGTCGTCTACTCCCATAGGCGCCAACTAGAAGAGGTCAAACCCCCTAATCTTACCCTAAAGAGGCTGGGCCCATTGTCCCCTGACATAAGATTAGTTTTAATAGTTTTTACTCAGTAAATAGGATTAAATAACAACAAAACAACCGCTAAGCAACTTACAAATCTGTAATACCCCCCTCCCACCGGTAAGCCCTCCAATGGTTTTTACAGTCGGAATCTTTGCTTAGACTGCTCCTGTAATATGTCTGATTCAGTAACAAATTTAGTAGCTGTATTAAATAAAAACAAAAATTTTCATTCACAACTAAAGCCAATTTAACCTTGAAGTAAAAAGCCCCTTGACTACATCTGGATATTTAAAAAATCATGTGTGTCATTAAATAATAATAATAAATAAATATGGGATATGCTACGTGTAGCCCATGTATCTTCATGAGCAACAAACATTTCTCGTTGAAATAGTTTGAAGCTTTCTATTGTTTAGTTCCTTCTATTAGGTCACATTCTCCCTATATATATATATATATATATATATATATATATATATATATGTTGGTAGTGTTTACCAACGAAAAGCTTTGGATAGGCAATAAATTAATAAATATTCTTGTATTTGAATAACCTATGTTGTTTTAAATAATTAAACAAGAAAACGTATTATATATATATATATATATATATATATATATATATATATATATATATATATATATATATATAGGCTTTGCAACACTGTTTTTTTTTTAATTCACTTAACACTTCCACTATATGTAGGGCCTACTAAACAAGAATCTTACTTGGTATTTATGCGAGTTAACTTTCAACGATTGGTCATATCTCCATCATCGCGCATCACTGACTGGGTGTTGTAGTAGACTTTCTTTGGTCTGGAGTCTCTACAACCCCCGGTCAGTGATGTCCGATGATGGAGATACGACCAATCTTTGAAAGTTAACTCGCATAAATACCAAGTAAGATTCTTGTTTAAGTGCATATAGTGAAAGTGATATATATTTATATATACATATATATATATATATATATATATATATATATATATATATATATATATATATAGGGCCTAGAGAGAGAGAGAGAGAAAAGAGAGAGAGAGAAAGGAAGAGAGAGAGAGAGGGAGGCTATTGTTCAAATTTTCAGTCGGTAATAAAAAACTTTTTATTAATCCACTCAAGTTTATATACATTTCTTTAAACTTGTAGTGAATGACACGTGATGTTAATGGGAGAAAAACTTTTCACGGGGCAAGGTATGCAATATAGTTTTTTTTTTTTTTTGTCTCATTTAGCTTAAAATTAGTAATAACATATGATTTCATAAAACAGCTAATTTTATGTTATAGGTTATGTGGTAGAACGCATAGGCTATGTTATTCTTTTTTTATTTATTGTAATTATTTAATAAAAAGTAACTAAAGTAAAATATTTCTAAAATTACCTATGCAGGAATTGACTTTAAAAACTTAATGTTTATATTACTTGTTCCATTCATAAAATCATGACGGTTATGTACTAGATATGTGTATAAGGCAACGGATAACGACACAAAAGAGACAAGAAAATGTGAAAAGAATAGAAAACACTCCTCCATTACTGCTAATAAAGTCCTTCATGGTTCGATTTTCAACTGCCAATGGTGGAAGAGGCAGACGCTCAACGATTGGACAAAAGTAGGAAGGCGTGGCCACGTTTTCAGATTCTGGACCAAACCATTGTTGCACTTCTTTCCGGCGAGTTTGAGACTCGACGTAATCACCAGTTTGGGACATTGTTCAGTTGTTGTGGAGGTGTTCCAAAGTCCAGTCGCCCGCACCACGGCGTGTTCGGAGTGATATATCGGACAGTGTAGTTACAGCCCGCCAGAGGACATGGCGCCCTTGGATACCGCGAGTGCGTGAGTGACTTGTTGGAAGATGACCGTTACTAACTTCGGAATGATGCGCCCCTGCTTCACAGGATATCCATTTCAAGGTGAGAAACACGCCCTTCAGTGAAATATACACCCCTATGCTTTAATATTTGCATTATCTAATTATAAATATGCCTTAGTGCTTATAGTCTTTCCTTGAAGCTGAGCATTATTTTTCGCCAAAACCAAACTAATATAAGTTTCCTAAAAGCAGACGTGTTTATTTTTTATTATAATGTAAAGGCCTATTTAATTATTTTATGTAGCTTGACAATATACTGTAAATTCCTTCCTCAGTCCAAACGGAATAGCCTAAGTCTTATCAACATTTCTAAATAATAATAGGCTCTATCAATAAGAGCATGTATAGCCTATAATTGGTAGGCTATATAGTCTATAATAAATAAAAATAAGGCGTAAGCATACAGTAATCTGTTTTTAAAAAAATAAACCTACAATAGGTCTAATAGTGTCAATAAAGTATTAAAACTAATAGGCTGTCATTTATAAATTTAAATTTGTTGATTTTTTATGTAAATTAATTTAGAATTAATAAATTTATCTGCCGAAGGTTTGAGTAATTAACCTATATTAACTTCCCTGTCTTCTTAGTAGGATGTTTAATTTTATAAATATTATTTCTCTAATAGATTGTAACCCTAAGTAAGCCCTATGCTAAATGCTTAGGGATCAAAGGTAGCACTTTACGGCGCGACTCTATGGGGACTTTAGCCCCTCCAATTATATTTCGAAGGTTTTCCGCCTTCAATGTTTTCTTTAAAAAGTTAATAAATACTTGAAATAGATAAATATATTTTACAACTAAAGCTGAAAGTTCCCCCATTACACTCAAGTGACTACAAACATCTTTCGAGTTTGCAGGACACACACGATATTTCGTTTATAGGTTTAATTTTCTATTTTAAACTCTTTATGAAAACTATTTTATTTTTATTCCTAAATATTCTCATAACACTGCAAGCACACAAAAAAGCAGAAAAATATAATTAAATTTATCAAGATACTGTATTTATTTGACTTTCTAATTAAAATAAAATATAACTTTTCAACAATGCAATTATTGGCTTAAAGGGAGAAGTTTAACGCATAAAAGGTATTCGCGTTAATAATAAGCCTTCCCGGGTTAAAACAATCCTTAAAATATTTCTAAATAATAAAAAATGAGCAATGAAAATTATTTAGAAATTTAAAAGTTATTTTAATGAAAAGTTTAAACAATTTGTTGTCGAACAGATTCTCAGGAGTTATAGAATGCATCCTTAATTAACTTACTTCGTATTTTAACTATTTTGATAGAAAAAGGCTTATATAAAAAAAGCACATTAGTTTTACTTCCAACAATAGTTCAATCACACCCCCCCCCCCCCAATATGGAAAAGTAAAAATTTGTAAACTATAAAATTATACTATAAATGTAAAATAAAATGCATTTCCTATAATTACGTTCTGCCGTTCGTCCCTGATTTATATCTAGTTATTAATTAGTAGAATACGTTTACAAACCCACATTAATCAATATAATACCATACTGTAATCATTAATATATACTCCCTCCCACAATGTAATAAATAGGACGTTTTTATATTGTAAATGAGACTAATTAATGACTGTGTAATGTCACAGATTAGGCCTATAACTATTTCCCTCAGACAGAAGACGCTTAGAGTTTACACTATAGCTACCATATTCCCTAAATATTTTCCGGGGGGCCTTTCTCCCACCACCTGCCCAAAATATTGTTCTGAATCCGTCACTGACTTCTAATAATTTCCTGCAATAAAACACAAGCCTAGTGGGTTTAAAGCCTAGGCTAGTATTAAATACGTTTTAGACAGCCCCAATATTTTTCAAAATATTGAAAAACCTGTGCGTGTGAAAGTAAGCAACTTTGACTTGTTTACCTGGGTTATTAGTTTTATGCTAGCAATGTATTTACAGATGTCTTTGAAATGTTTAGGCTAGTAAACATGTTTATAGAATTTAAAAAAATAAAATCTAAATATTTTGGATGTTTTGCAACAAATTTTTATAAAGCGTGAATCAGTTTTTTTACTGTTGTTTCATTTTAATCATTTTTGAACAATCAAACAAAAGTGTAGGCTATAACATATATAGGCTACCTTCTATATTATATATAGAATATAAATTATATAGGCTATATAGCCTGTAGTCTATACTTTCAATTAATTCTATACTTAGGGTCTTGCTTAATGAACTACTAAGATAAGGGATTTTGGGATCTTGAAGCTCAAATAATGCAGAGTAGCAAAAAATAACCAATCATAACAAAATTAAAAATTCATGCGTAGAGATAAATACTTTAGATTTGAAGTAATTAAGTATACAATTTTAAACTGGAAAACATTATTCCATAGAAATACAGTTAGGCCTTAAAAAGGTGATCTGTCTAAAGTAAAAATTAATTTCAATTTAACCCTATCTCTTGTCTATACTATTTTTAAAAAATTTTTGTTGTAATAAGATGGACAATAAAACCAAAATTAATTTTTGCCAAAACTTTAGTTTCAAATTTCTCAAAGGATATTCGAATAATTGTAAATAACACAGCATTTAAAACTAATTGGATAGTTTTATTCTTCTTGATAGTATAAAACCTATTAGACCTACCCAGAAAGAGTAAAACTTATTAGGGCCTACCTCTCGTCTCCGTTAGGCGGCCGCAACACTGAAATAAAATCTTTCCGGTTCTCATATTGCCAGATTATTTTCAGAAAAATAATTTTTAAAACCGTGAAAAAAATATATTTCAAGTTACATGTAACTCCTTAGCCCAATAAAATAAAGTAATTTTATTCAAATAATATTTCTTCTTTTTAATTCATGAAGGGTTGTCATTGGTCAGGTCTACAAATTGGACATTTTCAATTTGCTAAAGGCTAATTTTAATCTACCTAATTACCGGTAAAGTTTTTAAAGAACGTCTAAACCTCTGGGCTTGTTATTGTCAAGTTGCGCCTATGGCTTAGTAGGCCTACTACTATATTTGCCCGTATGAAAATATTTTCAAAAAATAGGCAGACTGGGAAATTTGGAGTAGACAACCATGGCCACCAAAAACACAAACGCAATAGAGAAAAAATACAATACGACTATTTGAAAATAAAATTAAAATGGGTTTAGCTTCTAACGGCAGCAATTTTAACAATAAATTGAACCCAAACTATAACCAATGCCGAGTTTATTATAATATTATAAAGCAACTTTTTGGATACATTTTTGGTGGCCCTATTCACGTTTTAGATCGACAAACATAAAACAATGTTTCATATTGTGTTTAAAGTTATTGAACTTGCAATATTATTGTGAAACTAATGTTTAAATTTTAACGATTATTGTTTTATGTTTGAAGGCTTTAAAGCTTGAAAAAGGCCACCAAAAATTTGACCAAGAAGTTGCTTGTGTAATATTAAAATAATAAACTCGGCATTGATCATCGTTTGAGTTGAATTTATTGTTAAAATCAAAATTATTTTACAATTTTTAAAAATATATACACTACTATAGGCGTAATTAATAATAACTCTACATAGTGTTGAAATGTACTGTTTTACAACTGTAATAATATATTTTTGCTGTTTATTGTTTTACGAATGTAAACTTCAAGTTTTCCAAATACCGAGGAAACCTACTATAGCATTCATATTTACTTCGCTTAGCTATACTTTTGCTTATCACTGAGTTTAAACAATTGTTTGTGTTTGGATATATATAACAGTCTAAGATAAAAACGTCTAAGGCTACTTACATAGACCCTATACTAGTAACTTATGTGCCTAATATTCTAACATTAGAAAATACCCACTTCTGGTAACGTGTTTTAACAACTAACTCTACTACACTATAAAGTTTCTTAGAACTGGTTTTCACTCTCTAGAAATTATATTTTAATTCGGCGAATGAAGCCCTCTGGAATAACAATGCCCTTAAGATGACATTGAGCCCTAGTATAAAGTCCTTTGAGTTTACTTAGGATTAGAAACAATAATAAAGTCCCACGACAAGATTGCGCCTGACAATACCGGTAATACTGATAAAGCTTAAAGTCTTTAAAAATCTTTAAACAACTGAACTAATATTTGAGTAAAAGTAACAATTTGAATTGAGTTTGTTTTACACAACAGTGCGTTTGATTCACTTTCAGGCGCGTGCGCTCGTGCGCGCTTGACCGTGTGCGTTAAAAATAGAAAAAGGAATGTTAAAGGTAGGGTACATAGAGCTTTTGTCGGTTTTTTAATTTTACATACAACATGTAAGAATATTCCTCTTTATTTCCTCTCTCCACGTAATCGATATTGGCAAAAGCATCGAACCGGGAAACACAGAAGTCGCCAGGATCACCCCAAGAATTAAAAATTTTGGAAAAATATTTAAGCATAGTTTATACGTATAAAATTGTTACTAAATTCCTTCTATTAGTTCACACTCTCCTGATATATATATATTTTACAAATTTTCAATCTTTAATAAAATACGTTTTTATTCATCCGATCGTTCAAATACATTTTTTAAAACCCATAGTGATTGACAATTGAAGTTAATATAGCTTTTTCAAATATTTATTTAATAATTACATTATAAAAATTTTCTGGTCAAACCGGAACTATCAATCTTCATGTTCAAAGTCTAGCGCGCTTTGGCACTGAGCCAACTTTCCAATACCAAGAAATGAATTTCTCAAAGACGTATATGAGTTTTGTACCCAATCTCACTGTCGTCGAAACCTCCATTGTACAACCTTAAACTGTTGCCATGGTTGCGGCAAAATATCATAAGTAGGGCTTAAGGTTTAAAATGAATAAAATAAACAAACTTGAAATAAGCGCACAATAATAAAATGTTTCTTTCTTGACCTCAGAAAAAATGTAGTTTAAACATTTTTTTCTATATTACTTGTATTTGTAATAAAGTGCACTACCTGCAATATATGGCTACATTAGAATATTAATCACTTTTACATTAAACGAACAAACACAATACAAATTACACATACTCTTTGATGCTATCGAAAACCTGCCTTTAAAACCGTCACCGCTTAACCTAACATCTCCAAGCAGAAGACACTGATGAAGCGCCACGGAGCGATTGAAAACGTTCTGTCTCAGTAAGTTTTTTATAAATTTACTAAATTTAAAGTTCGGATGGACATAAACTAATGTTAAAGTGATTAATTAAGTTTCACCGAACGTAATGAACTACAAAATTCAAGAGATTGGAATATTGATATAAAGTATTCGATTGGGAAAGATTTTGTTTTTGTAAGAAAATAAATACTCAATGTACAATGTAAATGCATGCCTAGCGTGAAACTCCGCCTTCTGGTTCCGCGCCGCGGTGCAAATCCCAGCCTCTACCGAAAGTAACTCTCCACCATGTGGCTTGCTAGGAAGTTACCTTCCATCATTTCCTTTGCTTATACCCAAGCTTAACCAAAATGGATATTTTGTAGCTATAGTTTAATAAACCTTTATAGTATAAATCAAAGATGGTGCAGTCTGTTAACGGTAAATTACCATTACCACGGGTCACTTAAAACCTTACAAATCTCCCCTGCACTTGATGTGATGTACATCAGCTTAATTTCACAGTTTGTGATTTTTGACGTTGGAACGGAATTTTTTCCTGGTGATTTTCTGCATTGCCCCGTAAATTTATTTGCCAAATATCGATTATGCGGGAAAGAAAACAGATAAACCAGAAAATAATATTAATTTATAAAGTACCGAAAATTAGGACCGAGTACAAATGTGGGAACAGTAATTTAAAACCGTATTCTTGTCTGTTGAGGCTGCGACAGTACGTTGTAAGGGTTTAGGTTTTATTGGTTCGCCCAACCACATAGATATCGCTAACCTGTTCCATTCCCCGTTGCGCCTCTACGATGTTGGACGGGGATTAGCCTATTTACGTGAACTAATTGTGGATTAAAACCTTACAGAATAATTAGATATAAAATAAACGTTCGGTATTAACTATCGATTTCTACGATCCATGAGTGAGTGATTAAGATGAATATTAACCTCTGGAGGATTATAAAATTTCTTCAAATATTTTATTGTATTCAAAATATTGCTTTAAATTGGTCAATTTTTACAAAATACAATTTAATTCCAAACTCTCAAGTGATTTAAAATATAATAAACTTTACAAAGTTTACATATGAACCGAGTTTCCAGTAGAGGGAGATGGGTTTAGGCGATGCGTGCACGGTCTTCGCGGTGAACCTCGCTTGGAGGTATGAAATCCACGAGCAGCTGAACTAAGCTCATTCGCGTGAGAATCGATGAAACAGCGGGGGAAATGTCGAACTTAGAAACAGTCTCGTGAAGTCAATATTGCTTTGTAGAAAATGTGAAAGTGAAAATTTAAAGTTCCATTAAACCATTAAAGCCATGGAACGGATTTTCTGAACAGACGCCACCGTGGGCGGACATAAATTGAGTATACAATATCAAGTGCACGGTGGTACAATATATTACAATGCAAATATTGGAAAGAACCCCAGTACCACAAAAATAACAAATAAAACAAGTTACTTAAGATTAAATCCTTATGCGCAGCTCGATGACCATATTATCATCACCAGAGGGTCGTATTACAAAATTACAATCTAAAAAATTCTTGTATTAACCAGAATGTAGTAAGTTGTATTACTTGTTAGTTTTGTGGTGTCGGGGTTCTTTCCAATATTTTTATTGTAATATATTGTGTAGTATGTTGAGTAAGCTAATAGGTCTATTTAGACTACTTTACTTTTGTGTTGGGTTTAAATTGAGAAAAATGCAATTTAATTATCTTATTTTGCCATCTTTTGTCTAATCTTAAGCGTTTGTCTGGTACAAAATGCATATATTTTTCAAACTTTAGCCTTTAGAGTATAAATTAGGTTCCATTTCTCCCTCCCAGGAGCGCCTTTTAATAGCGGCTCCGGGATAGACTTTCGGAGGAGGTACAGTGGCAGGAAAACATTGGGGCGGTTTGGGGCGAAAAACATTCAAAAAGCCTATAAATGAAATTTTAAGCTATTATTGTACTTAAAAGCCACAGGAAATTCGGCATTTTTCATCAAAACGTGCATTTTATCTGAATTTACATAGATACCGAAATTATTATTTTGTATATAATACAAAATATTGTTTAACTTTCACCAAACGGCTCGATCTGACGAGGACGACGCGGAGTCGTAGTACACAGGCTGTCAGTATAGCCGAGCCGGCACGGAACTAGTGCGCGACTTGTAACATGCCAGTGTTGTTTATGCTGGGTGGAACTAACAGTGTTATCAGATGAATTTCTCACCTAACATTACAAAAATGTAAAAACATACATTGCTTTAAAATAGAAGTCGTCTAATGAAAGATACAATTTTATGAGTAGACTGGGGAAAACTTAAATGTTATCGGAATATGAAAAATATTTCTAAAAAAATAGTACATAAATTCTCGGGGGGGGGGCAACTGCAGCCGCCCTTGATGCCAATACTTAACCCTCCCCCCCCGGAGTGTTATTACTTTACCCCCTTTTAACCATTTCTAAATGCGTTACTGCTATTATCCACATAACTGGAAAATTATTTGTTAGACTTTTTACATATTACAAATACGATTAATGCTATGAAAATATTATTTTCTTCTATTTAGTTTATTTTACTGTATAAATAACAAGATACTTTTTTATAATTTTATTTTAAATTACCCGTAATACAAATAACATTTTACCAATAAATTCATGAGTTGCTTATGTAAATTTAATTAATTGTTTTCAAATTTACTAATAGGGCGAGAAAATGTACGAATAATTGAAACAATTGTTTTTCAATAATTATTTTAAAAAATTCAAGTGACGGTAGTCTAATTGTAAGGGTGTAGGCCTACATGAAAATGTATTTACTCGGATCTGTTCTGTTGAACAATTTTATAACAAATCGATACATCTGTTCGGATTTCATATTTTCAAAACTGATGAATTGCCTTTTGGGTTTGTGTCTAATGTTCAACTTTTTCTGAGAAGTTGGTGTAGGCTAAATAGTAAAACGATGCTTGCCCAACAAAGCGCCTTCGTTTAACCTGAAAACTCGAAATAATTCCTTCAACAAAGATGATTTGATTTTGGTTTTGAAATGTTGCCAAAACATTGTCTCTAGGCCACGTCACTGCACTCTGCTAATAGAACAGAATATGTTCACGTGATTGTTGTTTTAATGGGTTTTTTACTTTATGGGCTCTGGTGCATTTTATTATACAAATAATTCGGGACATTTAAGCCTAGGCCTGTACAATCCGCACCAATTTCCGAAGTCCACCATGATTCCTGCGTCTCTGTAAACCTCGGAACCCAAAAACTTGAGGAATTGTCAAAGTTCGATCAAACTTAAGATTTTTTTCGTTTCTACAAATTCTTCAAAAATACTTCAAAAAAAAAATTATTATAATATCAAAAACCATAAACAGCTGGAAAACTTGCATTAATTATTTCCGAAGAAACAACGCCAGGTTTTGAAACAGTATCGCACTATTTTATAATATTTAGATATTTTTGGGAAAACAGTATTTTAAAAATATTCAAAGAAAACTTTGCGAGGCTGAAATTGCGTCTCCTGAATATAAAGGGCGTAAGTTTAGCCCGAGTTTTATCTCTGAAATCGTTTTCATTTTGTTTATTTATTACATTTATACAGGCATGCATAAACCTATCATTTAGAAGCGAACATAAATGCTTAGTAGGCCTACAACTCGTAATTAAAAAAAAAAACTAAACAAGAACCAAACCATAACAAATGACTTGTATGAAGCCTATCTAATTGTTTCTTTAGGAATCTCTACATTTAATTGTATTTTTACTTTAGTAAAACATGATAAGCCTATATTATGTCTTGTTCTTGTGGTTTAGGGTTTTATTAGCCATTGTACAAACAAGTCTTTATTCGACGGTGCATATGGGATTTTGTTTCTATTTATTTATTCGTTTTCTTAAAATAAAATTTTTTTTATAAACTCCGAACTTAAATCTAAGTTATTAACTTCATGTAAACTAATTAGAATGTGAAAATTTTACTATAATAAGCCTATAAAGGCTTATAAGCCTTTACCTAATAAGGCTAGTTGAGGTTTCATTTTACTACAAACTAGATTTCTTATTTAGGCTGATAGTTAAAACCTCTACACTTGTGGATCATATAAGTTAAAGTTCGTAAAAGCTTTCCTTTAGGTTACTTTTAAATAAATGGAATTGTATTCAAGAATTTTTCTTCAAATACTTTTAGAGTAGACGATAATCTGAAAATTGAAATAAAAGATCCTTCGAAGTGCTATAGTAACATTGCCTAGGACTGAAAACGTCTAATCAAAGGGGCAAAGCGGGCATAAAGAAGAAAAGGGCTTCCCCCCTGAAGTAGGTAAAGAAATAGGCTATATAGATTCACCAATAGGCCTACACCAGGCTGCCTAGATACGTATTAGAAGAGGTAATTTGAGGTTATCATGAAGCAACTTTTAGTTAACACCTTTTGAGTGGCCTAATTATTAACAGTGGTTGCACCAACTACGAAATACTTCCATTCTCAAATGTAATTTTTCTGCCTTCCCCAACATTCTCTAAACATTTCGCGGTAGGCCTACTTCATACTAAGGCTATGCTTCTAGATACTTTCAAGGTAATGTAGTAGCATATAGTAGGTCTATATAGCGCAATTCCTAATATACTCATCTTTGCTTCTGTTATATATTCTATGCATTCGAGAACATCTTTCTACCTTTCCCAACATTCTCTAAACATTTCGCGGTAGGCCTACTTCATACTAAGGCTATGCTTCTAGATACTTTCAAGGTAATGTAGTAGCGTATAGTAGGTCTATATAGCGCAATTCCTAATATACTCATCTTTGCTTCTGTTATATATTCTATGCATTCGAGAACATCTTTCTACCTTTCCCAACATTCTCTAAACATTTCGCGGTAGGCCTACTTCATACTAAGGCTATGCTTCTAGATACTTTCAAGGTAATGTAGTAGCGTATAGTAGGTCTATATAGCGCAATTCCTAATATACTCATCTTTGCTTCTGTTATATATTCTATGCATTCGAGAACATTTTTCTGCCTTTCCCAACATTCTCTAAACATTTCGCGGTAGGCCTGCTTCATAGTAGGGCTATGCTTCTAGATACTTTCAAGGTAATGTAGTAGCATATAGTAGGTCTATATAGCGCAATTCCTAATATACTCATCTTTACTTCTGTTATATATTCTATGCATTCGAGAACATCTTTCTACCTTTCCCAACATTCTCTAAACCTTTCGCGGTAGGCCCGCTTCATAGTAGGGCTATGCTTCTAGATACTTTCAAGGTAATGTAGTAGCGTATAGTAGGTCTATATAGCGCAATTCCTAATATACTCATCTTTGCTTCTGTTATATATTCTATGCATTCGAGAACATCTTTCTACCTTTCCCAACATTCTCTAAACATTTCGCGGTAGGCCTACTTCATACTAAGGCTATGCTTCTAGATATTTTCAAGGTAATGTAGTAGCGTATAGTAGGTCTATATAGCGCAATTCCTAATATACTCATCTTTGCTTCTGTTATATATTCTATGCATTCGAGAACATCTTTCTACCTTTCCCAACATTCTCTAAACATTTCGCGGTAGGCCTGCTTCATAGTAGGGCTATGCTTCTAGATATTTTCAAGGTAATGTAGTAGCGTACAGTAGGTCTATATAGCGCAATTCCTAATATACTCATCTTTGCTTCTGTTATATATTCTATGGATTCGAGAACATCTTTCTACCTTTCCCAACATTCTCTAAACATTTCGCGGTAGGCCTACTTCATACTAGGGCTATGCTTCTAGATACTTTCAAGGTAATGTAGTAGCGTATAGTAGGTCTATATAGCGCAATTCCTAATATACTCATCTTTGCTTCTGTTATATATTCTATGGATTCGAGAACATCTTTCTACCTTTCCCAACATTCTCTAAACATTTCGCGGTAGGCCTACTTCATAGTAGGGCTATGCTTCTAGATATTTTCAAGGTAATGTAGTAGCATACAGTAGGTCTATATAGCGCAATTCCTAATATACTCGTCTTTACTTCTGTTATATATTCTATGCATTCGAGAACATCTTTCTACCTTTCCCAACATTCTCTAAACATTTCGCGGTAGGCCTACTTCATACTAAGGCTATGCTTCTAGATACTTTCAAGGTAATGTAGTAGCGTATAGTAGGTCTATATAGCGCAATTCCTAATATACTCATCTTTGCTTCTGTTATATATTCTATGCATTCGAGAACATCTTTCTACCTTTCCCAACATTCTCTAAACATTTCGCGGTAGGCCTACTTCATACTAAGGCTATGCTTCTAGATATTTTCAAGGTAATGTAGTAGCATACAGTAGGTCTATATAGCGCAATTCCTAATATACTCATCTTTGCTTCTGTTATATATTCTATGGATTCGAGAACATCTTTCTACCTTTCCCAACATTCTCTAAACATTTCGCGGTAGGCCTACTTCATACTAGGGCTATGCTTCTAGATACTTTCAAGGTAATGTAGTAGCGTATAGTAGGTCTATATAGCGCAATTCCTAATATACTCATCTTTGCTTCTGTTATATATTCTATGGATTCGAGAACATCTTTCTACCTTTCCCAACATTCTCTAAACATTTCGCGGTAGGCCTACTTCATACTAGGGCTATGCTTCTAGATACTTTCAAGGTAATGTAGTAGCGTATAGTAGGTCTATATAGCGCAATTCCTAATATACTCATCTTTGCTTCTGTTATATATTCTATGGATTCGAGAACATCTTTCTACCTTTCCCAACATTCTCTAAACATTTCGCGGTAGGCCTACTTCATACTAGGGCTATGCTTCTAGATACTTTCAAGGTAATGTAGTAGCGTATAGTAGGTCTATATAGCGCAATTCCTAATATACTCATCTTTGCTTCTGTTATATATTCTATGGATTCGAGAACATCTTTCTACCTTTCCCAACATTCTCTAAACATTTCGCGGTAGGCCTACTTCATACTAGGGCTATGCTTCTAGATACTTTCAAGGTAATGTAGTAGCGTATAGTAGGTCTATATAGCGCAATTCCTAATATACTCATCTTTGCTTCTGTTATATATTCTATGGATTCGAGAACATCTTTCTACCTTTCCCAACATTCTCTAAACATTTCGCGGTAGGCCTACTTCATACTAAGGCTATGCTTCTAGATATTTTCAAGGTAATGTAGTAGCATATAGTAGGTCTATATAGCGCAATTCCTAATATACTCATCTTTGCTTCTGTTATATATTCTATGGATTCGAGAACATCTTTCTACCTTTCCCAACATTCTCTAAACATTTCGCGGTAGGCCTACTTCATACTAAGGCTATGCTTCTAGATATTTTCAAGGTAATGTAGTAGCATATAGTAGGTCTATATAGCGCAATTCCTAATATACTCATCTTTGCTTCTGTTATATATTCTATGGATTCGAGAACATCTTTCTACCTTTCCCAACATTCTCTAAACATTTCGCGGTAGGCCCGCTTCATAGTAGGGCTATGCTTCTAGATACTTTCAAGGTAATGTAGTAGCGTATAGTAGGTCTATATAGCGCAATTCCTAATATACTCATCTTTACTTCTGTTATATATTCTATGCATTCGAGAACATCTTTCTGCCTTTCCCAACATTCTCTAAACATTTCGCGGTAGGCCTACTTCATACTAAGGCTATGCTTCTAGATATTTTCAAGGTAATGTAGTAGCATATAGTAGGTCTATATAGCGCAATTCCTAATATACTCATCTTTACTTCTGTTATATATTCTATGCATTCGAGAACATCTTTCTGCCTTTCCCAACATTCTCTAAACATTTCGCGGTAGGCCTACTTCATAGGGCTATGCTTCTAGATATTTTCAAGGTAATGTAGTAGCATATAGTAGGTCTATATAGCGCAATTCCTAATATACTCATCTTTACTTCTGTTATATATTCTATGCATTCGAGAACATCTTTCTACCTTTCCCAACATTCTCTAAACATTTCGCGGTAGGCCTACTTCATACTAAGGCTATGCTTCTAGATACTTTCAAGGTAATGTAGTAGCGTATAGTAGGTCTATATAGCGCAATTCCTAATATACTCATCTTTACTTCTGTTATATATTCTATGCATTCGAGAACATTTTTCTGCCTTTCCCAACATTCTCTAAACATTTCGCGGTAGGCCTACTTCATACTAAGGCTATGCTTCTAGATACTTTCAAGGTAATGTAGTAGCATATAGTAGGTCTATATAGCGCAATTCCTAATATACTCATGTTTACTTCTGTTATATATTCTATGCATTCGAGAACATCTTTCTGCCTTTCCCAACATTCTCTAAACATTTCGCGGTAGGCCCGCTTCATAGTAGGGCTATGCTTCTAGATACTTTCAAGGTAATGTAGTAGCGTATAGTAGGTCTATATAGCGCAATTCCTAATATACTCATCTTTGCTTCTGTTATATATTCTATGCATTCGAGAACATCTTTCTGCCTTTCCCAACATTCTCTAAACATTTCGCGGTAGGCCCGCTTCATAGTAGGGCTATGCTTCTAGATACTTTCAAGGTAATGTAGTAGCGTATAGTAGGTCTATATAGCGCAATTCCTAATATACTCATCTTTGCTTCTGTTATATATTCTATGCATTCGAGAACATCTTTCTGCCTTTCCCAACATTCTCTAAACATTTCGCGGTAGGCCCGCTTCATAGTAGGGCTATGCTTCTAGATACTTTCAAGGTAATGTAGTAGCGTATAGTAGGTCTATATAGCGCAATTCCTAATATACTCATCTTTGCTTCTGTTATATATTCTATGCATTCGAGAACATCTTTCTACCTTTCCCAACATTCCCTAAACATTTCGCGGTAGGCCTACTTCATACTAAGGCTATGCTTCTAGATACTTTCAAGGTAATGTAGTAGCGTACAGTAGGTCTATATAGCGCAATTCCTAATATACTCATCTTTACTTCTGTTATATATTCTATGCATTCGAGAACATCTTTCTGCCTTTCCCAACATTCTCTAAACATTTCGCGGTAGGCCCGCTTCATAGTAGGGCTATGCTTCTAGATACTTTCAAGGTAATGTAGTAGCGTATAGTACGTCTATATAGCGCAATTCCTAATATACTCATCTTTACTTCTGTTATATATTCTATGCATTCGAGAACATCTTTCTGCCTTTCCCAACATTCTCTAAACATTTCGCGGTAGGCCTGCTTCATAGTAGGGCTATGCTTCTAGATACTTTCAAGGTAATGTAGTAGCGTATAGTAGGTCTATATAGCGCAATTCCTAATATACTCATCTTTACTTCTGTTATATATTCTATGCATTCGAGAACATCTTTCTGCCTTTCCCAACATTCTCTAAACATTTCGCGGTAGGCCTACTTCATAGGGCTATGCTTCTAGATACTTTCAAGGTAATGTAGTAGCGTACAGTAGGTCTATATAGCGCAATTCCTAATATACTCATCTTTGCTTCTGTTATATATTCTATGCATTCGAGAACATCTTTCTGCCTTTCCCAACATTCTCTAAACATTTCGCGGTAGGCCTACTTCATACTAAGGCTATGCTTCTAGATACTTTCAAGGTAATGTAGTAGCGTATAGTAGGTCTATATAGCGCAATTCCTAATATACTCATCTTTGCTTCTGTTATATATTCTATGCATTCGAGAACATCTTTCTACCTTTCCCAACATTCTCTAAACATTTCGCGGTAGGCCTACTTCATAGGGCTATGCTTCTAGATACTTTCAAGGTAATGTAGTAGCGTACAGTAGGTCTATATAGCGCAATTCCTAATATACTCATCTTTACTTCTGTTATATATTCTATGCATTCGAGAACATCTTTCTGCCTTTCCCAACATTCTCTAAACATTTCGCGGTAGGCCCGCTTCATAGTAGGGCTATGCTTCTAGATACTTTCAAGGTAATGTAGTAGCGTATAGTAGGTCTATATAGCGCAATTCCTAATATACTCATCTTTACTTCTGTTATATATTCTATGCATTCGAGAACATCTTTCTGCCTTTCCCAACATTTTCTAAACATTTCGCGGTAGGCCTGCTTCATAGTAGGGCTATGCTTCTAGATACTTTCAAGGTAATGTAGTAGCGTACAGTAGGTCTATATAGCGCAATTCCTAATATACTCATCTTTACTTCTGTTATATATTCTATGCATTCGAGAACATCTTTCTGCCTTTCCCAACATTCTCTAAACATTTCGCGGTAGGCCTGCTTCATAGTAGGGCTATGCTTCTAGATATTTTCAAGGTAATGTAGTAGCGTATAGTAGGTCTATATAGCGCAATTCCTAATATACTCATCTTTACTTCTGTTATATATTCTATGCATTCGAGAACATCTTTCTGCCTTTCCCAACATTCTCTAAACATTTCGCGGTAGGCCTGCTTCATAGTAGGGCTATGCTTCTAGATACTTTCAAGGTAATGTAGTAGCGTATAGTAGGTCTATATAGCGCAATTCCTAATATACTCATCTTTACTTCTGTTATGTATTCTATGCATTCGAGAACATTTTTCTGCCTTTCCCAACATTCTCTAAACATTTCGCGGTAGGCCTGCTTCGTAGTAGGGCTATGCTTCTAGATACTTTCAAGGTAATGTAGTAGCGTATAGTAGGTCTATATAGCGCAATTCCTAATATACTCATCTTTACTTCTGTTATATATTCTATGCATTCGAGAACATCTTTCTGCCTTTCCCAACATTCTCTAAACATTTCGCGGTAGGCCTGCTTCATAGTAGGGCTATGCTTCTAGATATTTTCAAGGTAATGTAGTAGCGTATAGTAGGTCTATATAGCGCAATTCCTAATATACTCATCTTTGCTTCTGTTATATATTCTATGCATTCGAGAACATCTTTCTGCCTTTCCCAACATTCTCTAAACATTTCGCGGTAGGCCTGCTTCATACTAAGGCTATGCTTCTAGATATTTTCAAGGTAATGTAGTAGCGTATAGTAGGTCTATATAGCGCAATTCCTAATATACTCATCTTTGCTTCTGTTATATATTCTATGCATTCGAGAACATCTTTCTGCCTTTCCCAACATTCTCTAAACATTTCGCGGTAGGCCTGCTTCATAGTAGGGCTATGCTTCTAGATATTTTCAAGGTAATGTAGTAGCGTATAGTAGGTCTATATAGCGCAATTCCTAATATACTCATCTTTGCTTCTGTTATATATTCTATGCATTCGAGAACATTTTTCTGCCTTTCCCAACATTCTCTAAACATTTCGCGGTAGGCCTGCTTCATACTAAGGCTATGCTTCTAGATATTTTCAAGGTAATGTAGTAGCGTATAGTAGGTCTATATAGCGCAATTCCTAATATACTCATCTTTGCTTCTGTTATATATTCTATGCATTCGAGAACATTTTTCTGCCTTTCCCAACATTCTCTAAACATTTCGCGGTAGGCCTGCTTCATACTAAGGCTATGCTTCTAGATATTTTCAAGGTAATGTAGTAGCGTATAGTAGGTCTATATAGCGCAATTCCTAATATACTCATCTTTGCTTCTGTTATATATTCTATGCATTCGAGAACATTTTTCTGCCTTTCCCAACATTCTCTAAACATTTCGCGGTAGGCCTGCTTCATACTAAGGCTATGCTTCTAGATATTTTCAAGGTAATGTAGTAGCGTATAGTAGGTCTATATAGCGCAATTCCTAATATACTCATCTTTGCTTCTGTTATATATTCTATGCATTCGAGAACATTTTTCTGCCTTTCCCAACATTCTCTAAACATTTCGCGGTAGGCCTGCTTCATACTAAGGCTATGCTTCTAGATATTTTCAAGGTAATGTAGTAGCGTATAGTAGGTCTATATAGCGCAATTCCTAATATACTCATCTTTGCTTCTGTTATATATTCTATGCATTCGAGAACATTTTTCTGCCTTTCCCAACATTCTCTAAACATTTCGCGGTAGGCCTGCTTCGTAGTAGGGCTATGCTTCTAGATACTTTCAAGGTAATGTAGTAGCGTATAGTAGGTCTATATAGCGCAATTCCTAATATACTCATCTTTACTTCTGTTATATATTCTATGCATTCGAGAACATCTTTCTGCCTTTCCCAACATTCTCTAAACATTTCGCGGTAGGCCTGCTTCATAGTAGGGCTATGCTTCTAGATATTTTCAAGGTAATGTAGTAGCGTATAGTAGGTCTATATAGCGCAATTCCTAATATACTCATCTTTGCTTCTGTTATATATTCTATGCATTCGAGAACATTTTTCTGCCTTTCCCAACATTCTCTAAACATTTCGCGGTAGGCCTGCTTCATACTAAGGCTATGCTTCTAGATATTTTCAAGGTAATGTAGTAGCGTATAGTAGGTCTATATAGCGCAATTCCTAATATACTCATCTTTGCTTCTGTTATATATTCTATGCATTCGAGAACATTTTTCTGCCTTTCCCAACATTCTCTAAACATTTCGCGGTAGGCCTGCTTCATACTAAGGCTATGCTTCTAGATATTTTCAAGGTAATGTAGTAGCGTATAGTAGGTCTATATAGCGCAATTCCTAATATACTCATCTTTACTTCTGTTATATATTCTATGCATTCGAGAACATTTTTCTGCCTTTCCCAACATTCTCTAAACATTTCGCGGTAGGCCTGCTTCATAGTAGGGCTATGCTTCTAGATATTTTCAAGGTAATGTAGTAGCGTATAGTAGGTCTATATAGCGCAATTCCTAATATACTCATCTTTCCTTCTGTTATATATTCTATGCATTCGAGAACATTTTTCTGCCTTCCCCAACATTCTCTAAACATTTCGCGGTAGGCCTACTTCATACTAAGGCTATGCTTCTAGATATTTTCAAGGTAATGTAGTAGCGTATAGTAGGTCTATATAGCGCAATTCCTAATATACTCATCTTTACTTCTGTTATATATTCTATGCATTCGAGAACATTTTTCTGCCTTTCCCAACATTCTCTAAACATTTCGCGGTAGGCCTACTTCATAGGGCTATGCTTCTAGATATTTTCAAGGTAATGTAGTAGCGTATAGTAGGTCTATATAGCGCAATTCCTAATATACTCATCTTTGCTTCTGTTATATATTCTATGCATTCGAGAACATCTTTCTGCCTTTCCCAACATTCTCTAAACATTTCGCGGTAGGCCTGCTTCATAGTAGGGCTATGCTTCTAGATATTTTCAAGGTAATGTAGTAGCGTATAGTAGGTCTATATAGCGCAATTCCTAATATACTCATCTTTACTTCTGTTATATATTCTATGCATTCGAGAACATCTTTCTGCCTTTCCCAACATTCTCTAAACATTTCGCGGTAGGCCTACTTCATACTAAGGCTATGCTTCTAGATACTTTCAAGGTAATGTAGTAGCGTATAGTAGGTCTATATAGCGCAATTCCTAATATACTCATCTTTACTTCTGTTATATATTCTATGCATTCGAGAACATTTTTCTGCCTTTCCCAACATTCTCTAAACATTTCGCGGTAGGCCTGCTTCATACTAAGGCTATGCTTCTAGATATTTTCAAGGTAATGTAGTAGCGTATAGTAGGTCTATATAGCGCAATTCCTAATATACTCATCTTTGCTTCTGTTATATATTCTATGCATTCGAGAACATCTTTCTGCCTTTCCCAACATTCTCTAAACATTTCGCGGTAGGCCTGCTTCATAGTAGGGCTATGCTTCTAGATACTTTCAAGGTAATGTAGTAGCGTATAGTAGGTCTATATAGCGCAATTCCTAATATACTCATCTTTGCTTCTGTTATATATTCTATGCATTCGAGAACATCTTTCTGCCTTTCCCAACATTCTCTAAACATTTCGCGGTAGGCCTGCTTCATACTAAGGCTATGCTTCTAGATATTTTCAAGGTAATGTAGTAGCGTATAGTAGGTCTATATAGCGCAATTCCTAATATACTCATCTTTGCTTCTGTTATATATTCTATGCATTCGAGAACATTTTTCTGCCTTTCCCAACATTCTCTAAACATTTCGCGGTAGGCCTGCTTCATACTAAGGCTATGCTTCTAGATATTTTCAAGGTAATGTAGTAGCGTATAGTAGGTCTATATAGCGCAATTCCTAATATACTCATCTTTGCTTCTGTTATATATTCTATGCATTCGAGAACATTTTTCTGCCTTTCCCAACATTCTCTAAACATTTCGCGGTAGGCCTGCTTCATACTAAGGCTATGCTTCTAGATATTTTCAAGGTAATGTAGTAGCATATAGTAGGTCTATATAGCGCAATTCCTAATATACTCATCTTTGCTTCTGTTATATATTCTATGCATTCGAGAACATTTTTCTGCCTTTCCCAGCATTCTCTAAACATTTCGCGGTAGGCCTGCTTCATAGTAGGGCTATGCTTCTAGATATTTTCAAGGTAATGTAGTAGCATATAGTAGGTCTATATAGCGCAATTCCTAATATACTCATCTTTGCTTCTGTTATATATTCTATGCATTCGAGAACATTTTTCTGCCTTTCCCAGCATTCTCTAAACATTTCGCGGTAGGCCTGCTTCATAGTAGGGCTATGCTTCTAGATATTTTCAAGGTAATGTAGTAGCGTATAGTAGGTCTATATAGCGCAATTCCTAATATACTCATCTTTGCTTCTGTTATATATTCTATGCATTCGAGAACATCTTTCTGCCTTTCCCAACATTCTCTAAACATTTCGCGGTAGGCCTGCTTCATAGTAGGGCTATGCTTCTAGATATTTTCAAGGTAATGTAGTAGCATATAGTAGGTCTATATAGCGCAATTCCTAATATACTCATCTTTACTTCTGTTATATATTCTATGCATTCGAGAACATTTTTCTGCCTTTCCCAACATTCTCTAAACATTTCGCGGTAGGCCTGCTTCATAGTAGGGCTATGCTTCTAGATATTTTCAAGGTAATGTAGTAGCATATAGTAGGTCTATATAGCGCAATTCCTAATATACTCATCTTTACTTCTGTTATATATTCTATGCATTCGAGAACATTTTTCTGCCTTTCCCAACATTCTCTAAACATTTCGCGGTAGGCCTGCTTCATAGTAGGGCTATGCTTCTAGATATTTTCAAGGTAATGTAGTAGCATATAGTAGGTCTATATAGCGCAATTCCTGGTTGTGGCGATGATAACCATTATTGGTTTTTCGTTAGGAAACAAAAGTAAATGAATGTGTTTGTAAAGTAAGGTTATGTTTTTACACAAGTTTCAACCATTAACTATATTTTGCTACATTTAAATTCATTTTCTTTTTTGCTTAGAATATATTTTTAGTATCATACACAGAGTGTTCAAAAAATAATAATAATAAACGGGATTTTGCGAGAGCGTTATCGAAAACGGGTCAAGATAACTAAACGATTATGTTTGTTCAAATTCTTAGAGAACAAAACTATTTCTAACACAAAGATAGATGACCTATCACTTGGTCATACATAACCCACTCCACAAGTTCATTTTGGGAGAATTCCGCACATGTCCCTGCACAACGTAAGGTTGGTAAGATCTCCACATCCGATAATTGTGCTTCGTCTGAGAACAGCTGTCTTCTAGGGAAATTAGAATTATCTTCAATCTCATTGACCACAAAACAGGCAAACACTGTAAACAAAACTCACTTATTGCAACTTCAGATTGATGTGTAAATAGTTTGGTTATCTTGAACAGTCTTTCAGTACCGCTTGTTCAAAATCTCGGCTTTCTTTTTGGAACACGCTGTATAGAGTGAAAAAAATTTAAATATTCAATAAAAGGAAATACTATAGTTAAATAATATTTAACTAAGTAAATACATAAGGGCTTAATTGCAATTATAAGTCAACCCTTACGTATTCATTTAGTTCAGTATTATTTAATTATAGTTTAATCAGTGAATTCAAGATTATTACAACAAGCGACTTTAAATGGAAATAACTAATATGTAGCAATCCACTTTACTTTAAATGACTTATACCTACTCTATGTTGTGTAAGATAAGAACTATAAACTGAAAATATAATTGTAAATTATAAATGTAAATTGTATTTTAGGTTATAAATTTATTTAAATAGGATTACATATGAAATACAATTCTTCTAAATTGTTTGCCTATTTCCGAGTTTCTTGATGGGAAATGTAGGCTAGCTTATTTATTTTACTTAATTTGGTGTTGGTTACACAAAAAAAAAACTTAACATTGATTCAGTTGTGCGTTTATTTTAGGCGAAGGATTTATTGAAGCTTCTAAAAGCGAAAGAAATGCGATCACACAGCTGGCCGCTAAAGATACAGGTGTGTTGATTTTAAATTTTCTCTATGGTCACTCAAAACCTGTGAAAACCATTAATTAGGTCGAGTGATGTATATAGTTAGTTTTAAACTACATGTACAGATTTAATTATAGGTAGCCTATATATATTAACGCTTTTGCTTCTAGTGGAAATCGGTGACTTTTTCTGTGCCATCTGTATCTGCAGAGCATTATATTTTCAGTATAGACTGTTAGTTAACTTATAGGCTAATGTTTTTATATTAATTACATCTATATTTATAGCCTGAACAACCAAATTCTAACTTCAGAATTGCTAAGTTAACAATAAACTATTAATTTAAATAAAGCCTAGTTGAACCAGATTAAATATTTAATTCTTCTCACTATAGTTACTATAGGCCCTATATTGTTGATACCATATATAGGCTTATGTTCTGTAATAATAGATTTATGGTTTCAAATTATTTATTTAAAAATTATACATTGAAAATTAAAATGTTAACCCAAACACATGGCTATAGGCCTATATTTTAAATATTTATGTGCATAAAAATAATAGTGTTAGTGTGTTGGTTTCATGAAATGAACTCTGTTTTAATCAAATAAATTCGTCAAAATCCAAAGTAATAGAAAACGAGTAGCAATATAAACAAAACGTTTTTAAAGTCAATTCCTACTTATGCCAATAAAGAAATATATTTTATATTAGTTAATTTTTTATTATATAATTACAATTGATATAAATAAGTAACATAACATATGCGTTAAAACAGCTGTTCTACCACATAACCTATAACATCAGCTGTTTAATGAAATCATATGGCATCACTTATTTTAAGCCAAATTGGAAGAATATCTACTGTATATTGCATCCCTTGCCCTTTTTGTGAAACGTTTTTCTCCCGTATAAAAATAAAATTAACTAATTAAATTTAATTAATGAATTAATATTTGAAAAAACTGTATTAACATAAAGTGGCACCCACTACAATTTTAAAAAATGTATTTGGAATTGAGTGAAAGAATAAAAAGTATTTTATTAACAATAGAAAATTTGAACAAAATATATAATTAGTCTACAGGCCTATGTAGGGATAGTGTGAACCAATAGAAGAAATTGAAATAAAGTATGTTTTAATAAAAATAACTCCTCTAAAGTGTAAAACAGTAGAAAAGTAGGCTATGTAATATACCTTGTCATAAAACTTTAAAATTTAGTTCTCTGGAAGACCAAGATAGTAGAGACATTTGTGGCTTACAAAAGCTGTATTTATTTGTGTAACATTTTACTTATTTTACTGTTTCTTTTGCTTTATGGTTTGGGAGTGTTATTTTCTGTTTAATGTTTGTTAAAAAATTTGACGCGAGATGCAAATTGCTGTAGCCCTACCTTTTAAGCGCAATACATCGGCGTATCATTGTTTCTACTTAGGCCTGCCTATTCATTAATACTAGGTCTGTAGCCTACATTTGCTATTAATCTCAATTTAGATTTTTGTATAGTTTTAAAAGTAGGTAATAAATATATGGATAAATTTCAATATAATTATGTCACAGATTATTTTCTTACTGAGTCTTACGCCTATATTATTTACAATTATATTGTAGTGAAAGTCAATCTATAAGGTTTTTATGGTTTTGGAAATAATATACTATTAATAAAAAATGTATCAATGTTAAATACTTTTCGGCGTATATTAATCAGCCGAGTAATATATGTTTAATTTATCACTATTTATTTCGAAAAATACTTTGCTTAATGATACATAACACACAAAAACCTATAGCCACAAATATTTCTATTCTAACCTAACGTTTCGGTTACTAAGTAACCATTTTAAGAGGCGTAACAAATAAGACTAACCGTTGTTGAGGTTTGGTTGTTATGGTTCTGAGGATGGCTAATTGGTAAACGAAATGTACATCAGGTTAAAATATAATTAATTATTGATGGTAAAAGGATTTTTAGTAGCCTACTATTTATTGGACCTGTGTAAACCGGAGTCCATCTATAATTAACCACATTTCAAGATAATATGTTCGGGAATTCATTACCCAGAATATCAGGTTAAAATATAATTAATTATTGATGGTAAAAGGATTTTTAGTAGCCTACTATTTATTGGACCTGTGTAAACCGGAGTCCATCTATAATTAACCACATTTCAAGATAATATGTTCGGGAATTCATTACCCAGAATATGCAGAACTATATTAAACTTGTTTTAGGCTATAAAGTGCTTAAGTTTTCTCCGCGCCATTACACTCGAGGGCCAAGTTTTACTACATGTGTTGCGCTTGCATGCTCACGCATTAGGTAACGTATTAATTCATCACAAAATCAGCAAACCACAAAATACGAAACAATGAAAAGTTATTAATAAAGCTGTAAAACCAAAACTCAAATCTGATTTCTCCAAGTGACCAATGATAGGGCTACTTGACAATAAAACTCTAAAACTTCAGTACCACGACATATAAAGCCCGATTTAATTACTTTGTAATCTCCAACGGGCTTCATTGCAATGTGCACAAGTTATGAAATACTTCACAAAGATTGACTCAACTTTACATTACAGGTTCTTATAAAGCTATTTTCAACATTTGGGGATAATTTACTGGTGTTAATAGTTCAACTGGTTGAACTAGCTTCAATCAGTGTTCTTATAGTACTAACAAACCCGTTGTAAGCACGGAAAAGGTTATTAACCGTCGCAAACCTTAAAAGCACAAACCTAACCTCAAAACCAACTGAATCTCTTAATAAAACTTTATTAAACTCAATCGTTAAATGTATAGAAAGATAGCTATAAAATACGTTAAGAATAGGTTCAATTACGGGAAATCAGCTTAGTAAATCAGTTGATATTTATTTATTATTTAATTTTGTTTGTTTTATGAAATAAAATTTTATGAATTGTACTTGTAAACACAATGCTCGTAGAATGCTACCCGTTAATGTTAAATGTTTTCTCTTGAATTTTGTAGTCCATTACGTTCGGTGAAACTTAATTAATCAATTTTACATTAGTTTATGACTATCCGAAATTTAGTTTATTTTGTAAATTTGTAAAAACTTACTGAGGCCAAACGTTTTCGATCGCTCTGTGACGATATTCATCAGTGTCTAATTTTTCCGCTTGGAGTTGTTACGTTTAGCGGTGACGGTTTTAAAGGCAGGTTTTCGATAGTATCAAAGAGTATGTGTGATTTCTATTTGGTCTATCGTTTAATATGTTATTCTCTAAAACTTGCACATCAACAAAAAAAGGACCACATCTCAACACACTAGAACAATATGAAACTTACAAACACAAAGAAACACGAAATACAAACATATTAAACGAATAAATCCAATACAAATCACACATAATCTTTGATACTATTAAAAACCTGCCTTTAAAACCGTCACCGCTTAACCCAACATCTCCTAGCAGAAGACACTGATGAAAATCGCCACGGAGCGATCGAAAACTTTCTGCCTCATTACGTTTTTACAAATTTACAGAATAAACTAAAGTTCGGATAGTCATAAGCTAATGTTAAAGTGATTAATTGAATGTTTTCTTTACAATTCCACCCATTTTATTAATTTTATAGTAGGCTATTTATAAAGTAGCCAACGTTTCCTAAAAAAAGATCATATAGCCTACAGTGCTTCTCACTTTAAAAAAATGTATTGTGCAAATATTTGGATGCAAATGTGGCGTAATTTTAAAAAAATAATAAAACCTCTTAACCACAAATAAAAGTTTTATTAGTAATATTAGGTATTTATTTTTCATATAAAATACTTCAAATAAGATATTTAAATGTTCTGAAACACAAATAAAGTTTGCAAAACTAGAGCAAAGTAGAATCTTCAAACTGTAGGCCTACAAATGTTTTATTTTAAGTAAGTTATAAAACCTAACCACAAATAAAACGTTTTATTTAAACTCTTAGGTACATATCCATTACAAAAAAAATCTTCAGAGAAATTATCACAAAATTAACTTCCATTTTGTCTGTAAAGTTACTTTTGTAGTAATTTCCTTCGACAGGATTGTTTTGCAATTGAAAGCTCAAGAGTTAAAAAAAATGTTTTATTTGTAGTTAGGTTTAATATATTTAAAATAAAATTGAACAGTTTGAAGATTATAATTTGGTCTAGTTAGCAACCTTTGTGTATTTCAGAACATTTAAATACGTTATAAACACTTATTAATATTGATTAGGCCAACAGTTTTATTTAGCTTTCGAAAATTTTCAAGAACAGAAGCTGAGTAATATAAAATGCAATCAAGTAAATATTAAAATGACTCGTAATTCAATTTTGTTAAGCCTTTAAAATAACGCCAGATTTAAATTGTAAAATTATTGGCTAAAGTTTAAGATAAATAATAGGAAAAATGTTTCAACATTAGTCGATGTTATCTTATGGTAGCCAAAAGACTATCACATGACTAATATTAGAACATTATTTTAATGGTATATTAAGGGTACGAGCTATATTAGTTATACTAGCGATTATACCTTAGTGCGTAAATAATTGTTCCGCCAATAAATGCATCTGTAGATGCCATTGTCGGAGAGAAATAGGAGGCCTATATAGAAATTGCTAAACGTAACTTGTGTTTTTGTTCTTCTACACATAAAATATATTTATTCGTGAATGTCAGAAACACTAAGAACGACATAAAAATTAGAAGCCTAACAATGTCTGTGACAAGTTTTGATGATTCATTTCAATAAATTATAAAAATAAAAATATAATTTTGTAGCCCTACAAACTAAATCGACCAAATAATTTAAGCTTTCATTAGGATTAATTAATAAGGTCACTTAATGAATAGCTCTAAAAATTCAATTTAATAATTTTTAGATCTCGCTGAATAAGAACATTTTCATAAATAAATTAGGTTGTTACCTTTGTTACTATAAACTGAGTAAATTGAAATAAAATAATTTTCAAACCAGTTGTTACTTAGAGTTGGCGTTCTTTCTCTCTCTGAGAACAGATCGCGCAACTAAAAACGTCAAGCCACTTATGGATTGAAAGGTATGAGAATTAGAAGTTTAGAATCTGTGTTGGTTTCGTCGCCCAGTTCACACTTCTCACGCTAAAATGGAAACAGCTTTTGACGGCGCGTTCACAGTGAGACGTGGCGACCTTGTCAGACCAGGTTGTCAGACACCCAGACAACGAGGGTGTAGCATGTTTAAATTTCGTTGACATAATAAATTTTAATTTTACCTTAGTAAAAAATTAGGTTTATGTTTTAAAATTATTAAATTCAGATTTTAATGTTATTTAAATATCAACATTCAGTAAAGTATCCTATTATATTCAGTTTGCTGATAGTATTGCTAGAATTTTATATGATTTAATCATGGGTAAATCCTATTTATCTGTTACCACCATGTCTGTGTGTTTTATTCGTTCACTCTCTCTTTATATATAGGCTACCTTGTTCAAATTTTCAATCGTCAGTAAAGTATTTTTTATTCATCCACTCAAGTTCAAATAATTTTTTTCTAAACTTATAATGGATCACAATTGAAGTTAATTTAGTTTAAAAAAATATTAATTTATTAACTGAATTTAAAATGAAATAATTTTAGCTTTAAATGGGTGAAAAACTTTTCACAAAGCGGCAAGGCATGCAATTTAGTTATTTCGTCCCATTTGGCTTAAAGTAAATGATAATATATGATTTCATAAAACAGCTGCTTTTATGTTATAGGTTATGTGGCAGAACAGCTGTTTTAACGCGTAGGTTATGTTACTTTATTAATATTAATTGTAATTATTTAATAAAAACTAACTAAAGTAAAAATTTTTTTTGTTGACTTAAGTAGGAACTGGCCAACCAATAAACTTTGGTTTTATAATACTTATATTATAAAACTTTTTGTTTATATTACTTATTTAATTTCTTCTTTGCGGTCTTGTTCAGACCCGGAAGACTATGGATTTTCTTAGTTTGTCACTCACTACTTTAAAAGTGATTTCGGCATAAATGCACACAAAACTATGGTTTTTGTTTAAAGCACTAGGATAAGTAATTTTCATTCTCAAAATAATTTCTATTGAAATGATTCACCTCTGTCTGCATTTCATAATTATTAAATATTAAAATATCACAGCCAGACGTTTATCTAATTTGAATTCAACACAAAATTTGATATAACGAGGTGCATATTTTTCTTGTAGGCCTACGATGTGTAGGCCTCTGTAGTGGATAATGGTGGCCTATGTATATTCCGTGTAAACTAGAAATAAATGTTGCCCGTAGACACAGAAAATGATATATGAAGTTCTACTCCGCCGAGGTAGACGTTTCTTTTTCCTGACGATCCACTGACGCCTTGGCAACCCCCCAAAAGCTTATACTTGTCACTCAACTACTTTACTTAATCTTGGCCCGGTACAACCCGACTCGTTAGTGAATAATTAGGCACGTTTTAGTGTGGGTAAATCTTGAGGCGATCTAGCTTCGGCTACTCTAATGATTGATGCCCCACTTGTTACATCCAGTGTAAACACGTGTTTCGCGATACCTGTAGGCCTACAAGTTTGCCTAGTGCAATGTGAAACTGCATATCTCATAAAGAATAACGCAGCACTGGTGGTTCTGCTGCTCTAATGATTGATGCCCCACTTGTTACATCCAGTGTAAACACGTGTTTCGCGATACCTGTAGGCCTACAAGTTTGCCTAGTGCAATGTGAAACTGCATATCTCATAAAGAATAACGCAGCACTGGTGGTTCTGCTGCTCTAATGATTGATGCCCCACTTGTTACATCCAGTGTAAACACGTGTTTCGCGATACCTGTAGGCCTACAAGTTTGCCTAGTGCAATGTGAAACTGCATATCTCATAAAGAATATCGCAGCACTGGTGGTTCTGCTGCTCTAATGATTGATGCCCCACTTGTTACATCCAGTGTAAACACGTGTTTCGCGATACCTGTAGGCCTACAAGTTTGCCTAGTGCAATGTGAAACTGCATATCTCATAAAGAATAACGCAGCACCGGTGGTTCTGCTGCTCTAATGATTGATGCCCCACTTGTTACATCCAGTGTAAACACGTGTTTCGCGATACCTGTAGGCCTACAACTTTGCCTAGTGCAATGTGAAAATGCATAACTCATAAAGAATAACGCAGCACTGGTGGTTCTGCTGCTCTAATGATTGATGCCCCACTTGTTACATCCAGTGTAAACACGTGTTTCGCGATACCTGTAGGCCTACAAGTTTGCCTAGTGCAATGTGAAACTGCATAACTCATAAAGAATAACGCAGCACTGGTGGTTCTGCTGCTCTAATGATTGATGCCCCACTTGTTACATCCAGTGTAAACACGTGTTTCGCGATACCTGTAGGCCTACAACTTTGCCTAGTGCAATGTGAAAATGCATAACTTGTAAAGAATAACGCAGCACTGGTGGTTATGCTGCTCTAATGATTGATGCCCCACTTGTTACATCCAGTGTAAACACGTGTTTCGCGATACCTGTAGGCCTACAAGTTTGCCTAGTGCAATGTGAAACTGCATAACTCATAAAGAATAACGCAGCACTGGTGGTTCTGCTGCTCTAATGATTGATGCCCCACTTATTACATCCAGTGTAAACACGTGTTTCGCGATACCTGTAGGCCTACAACTTTGCCTAGTACAATGTGAAAATGCATAACTCATAAAGAATAACGCAGCACTGGTGGTTCTGCTGCTCTAATGATTGATGCCCCACTTGTTACATCCAGTGTAAACACGTGTTTCGCGATACCTGTAGGCTTACAAGTTTGCCTAGTGCAATGTGAAACTGCATAACCCATAAAGAATAACGCAGCACTGGTGGCTCTACTGCTCTAATGATTGATGCCCCACTTATTACATCCAGTGTAAACATGTGTTTCGCGATACCTGTAGGCCTACAACTTTGCCTAGTGCAATGTGAAAATGCATAACTCATAAAGAATAACGCAGCACTGGTGGTTCTGCTGCTCTAATGATTGATGCCCCACTTGTTACATCCAGTGTAAACACGTGTTTCGCGATACCTGTAGGCTTACAAGTTTGCCTAGTGCAATGTGAAACTGCATAACCCACAAAGAATAACGCAGCACTGGTGGCTCTACTGCTCTAATGATTGATGCCCCACTTATTACATCCAGTGTAAACACGTGTTTCGCGATACCTGTAGGCCTACAACTTTGCCTAGTGCAATGTGAAACTGCATAACTCATAAAGAATAACGCAGCACTGGTGGTTCTGCTGCTCTAATGATTGATGCCCCACTTATTACATCCAGTGTAAACACGTGTTTCGCGATACCTGTAGGCCTACAACTTTGCCTAGTGCAATGTGAAAATGCATAACCTTTAAAGAATAACGCAGCACTAGTGGTTCTGCTGCTCTAATGATTGATGCCCCACTTATTACATCCAGTGTAAACACGTGTTTCGCGATACCTGTAGGCCTACAACTTTGCCTAGTGCAATGTGAAAATGCATAACTCATAAAGAATAACGCAGCACTGGTGGTTCTGCTGCTCTAATGATTGATGCCCCACTTATTACATCCAGTGTAAACACGTGTTTCGCGATACCTGTAGGCCTACAACTTTGCCTAGTGCAATGTGAAAATGCATAACCTTTAAAGAATAACGCAGCACTAGTGGTTCTGCTGCTCTAATGATTGATGCCCCACTTATTACATCCAGTGTAAACACGTGTTTCGCGATACCTGTAGGCCTACAACTTTGCCTAGTGCAATGTGAAAATGCATAACTCATAAAGAATAACGCAGCACTGGTGGTTCTGCTGCTCTAATGATTGATGCCCCACTTGTTACATCCAGTGTAAACACGTGTTTCGCGATACCTGTAGGCCTACAAGTTTGCCTAGTGCAATGTGAAACTGCATAACCCATAAAGAATAACGCAGCACTGGTGGCTCTACTGCTCTAATGATTGATGCCCCACTTGTTACATCCAGTGTAAACACGTGTTTCGCGATACCTGTAGGCTTACAAGTTTGCCTAGTGCAATGTGAAACTGCATAACTCATTAAGAATAACGCAGCACTAGTGGTTCTACTGCTCTAATGATTGATGCCCCACTTATTACATCCAGTATAAACACGTGTTTCGCGATACCTGTAGGCCTACAAGTTTGCCTAGTGCAATGTGAAACTGCATATCTCATAAAGAATAACGCAGCACTGGTGGCTCTACTGCTCTAATGATTGATGCCCCACTTGTTACATCCAGTGTAAACACGTGTTTCGCGATACCTGTAGGCCTACAAGTTTGCCTAGTGCAATGTGAAACTGCATAACTCATAAAGAATAACGCAACACTGGTGGTTCTGCTGCTCTAATGATTGATGCCCCACTTGTTACATCCAGTGTAAACACGTGCTTCGCGATACCTGTAGGCTTACAAGTTTGCCTAGTGCAATGTGAAACTGCATAACTCATAAAGAATAACGCAGCACTGGTGGTTCTGCTGCTCTAATGATTTATGCCCCACTTGTTACATCGGTGTAAACACGTGTTTCACGATACCTGTAGGCTTACAAGTTTGCCTAGTGCAATGTGAAACTGCATAACTCATAAAGAAAAACGCAGCACTGGTGGCTCTACTGCTCTAATGATTGATGCCCCACTTGTTACATCCAGTGTAAACACGTGTTTCGCGATACCTGTAGGCCTACAAGTTTGCCTAGTGCAATGTGAAACTGCATATCTCATAAAGAATAACGCAGCACTGGTGGTTCTGCTGCTCTAATGATTGATGCCCCACTTGTTACATCCAGTGTAAACACGTGTTTCGCGATACCTGTAGGCCTACAAGTTTGCCTAGTGCAATGTGAAACTGCATAACTCATAAAGAATAACGCAGCACTGGTGGTTCTGCTGCTCTAATGATTGATGCCCCACTTGTTACATCAGTGTAAACACGTGTTTCACGATACCTGTAGGCCTGCAAGTTTGCCTAGTGCAATGGGAAACTGCATAACTCATAAATAATAACGCAGCACTGGTGGTTCTGCTGCTCTAATGATTGATGCCCCACTTGTTACATCAGTGTAAACACGTGTTTCACGATACCTGTAGGCCTGCAAGTTTGCCTAGTGCAATGGGAAACTGCATAACTCATAAATAATAACGCAGCACTGGTGGTTCTGCTGCTCTAATGATTGATGCCCCACTTGTTACATCCAGTGTAAACACGTGTTTCGCGATACCTGTAGGCCTACAAGTTTGCCTAGTGCAATGTGAAACTGCATAACTCATAAAGAATAACGCAGCACTGGTGGTTCTGCTGCTCTAATGATTGATGCCCCACTTGTTACATCAGTGTAAACACGTGTTTCACGATACCTGTAGGCCTGCAAGTTTGCCTAGTGCAATGGGAAACTGCATAACTCATAAATAATAACGCAGCACTGGTGGTTCTGCTGCTCTAATGATTGATGCCCCACTTGTTACATCAGTGTAAACACGTGTTTCACGATACCTGTAGGCCTGCAAGTTTGCCTAGTGCAATGGGAAACTGCATAACTCATAAATAATAACGCAGCACTGGTGGTTCTGCTGCTCTAATGATTGATGCCCCACTTGTTACATCAGTGTAAACACGTGTTTCGCGATACCTGTAGGCCTACAAGTTTGCCTAGTGCAATGTGAAACTGCATAACTCATAAATAATAACGCAGCACTGGTGGTTCTGCTGCTCTAATGATTGATGCCCCACTTGTTACATCCAGTGTAAACACGTGTTTCGCGATACCTGTAGGCTTACAAGTTTGCCTAGTGCAATGTGAAACTGCATAACCCATAAAGAATAACGCAGCACTGGTTGCTCTGCTGCTCTAATGATTGATGCCCCACTTGTTATATCCAGTGTAAACACGTGTTTCGCGATACCTGTAGGCCTACAAGTTTGCCTAGTGCAATGTGAAACTGCATATCTCATAAAGAATAACGCAGCACTGGTGGTTCTGCTGCTCTAATGATTGATGCCCCACTTATTACATCCAGTGTAAACACGTGTTTCGCGATACCTGTAGGCCTACAAGTTTGCCTAGTGAAATGTGAAACTGCATATCTCATAAACAATAACGCAGCACTGGTGGTTCTGCTGCTCTAATGATTGATGCCCCACTTGTTACATCAGTGTAAACACGTGTTTCACGATACCTGTAGGCCTACAAGTTTGCCTAGTGCAATGTGAAACTGCATAACTCATAAAGAATAACGCAGCACTGGTGGTTCTGCTGCTCTAATGATTGATGCCCCACTTGTTACATCCAGTGTAAACACGTGTTTCGCGATACCTGTAGGCCTACAAGTTTGCCTAGTGCAATGTGAAACTGCATAACTCATAAAGAATAACGCAGCACTGGTGGTTCTGCTGCTCTAATGATTGATGCCCCACTTGTTACATCCAGTGTAAACACGTGTTTCGCGATACCTGTAGGCCTACAAGTTTGCCTAGTGCAATGTGAAACTGCATAACTCATAAAGAATAACGCAGCACTGGTGGTTCTGCTGCTCTAATGATTGATGCCCCACTTGTTACATCCAGTGTAAACACGTGTTTCGCGATACCTGTAGGCCTACAAGTTTGCCTAGTGCAATGTGAAACTGCATATCTCATAAAGAATAACGCAGCACTGGTGGTTCTGCTGCTCTAATGATTGATGCCCCACTTGTTACATCCAGTGTAAACCCGTGTTTCGCGATACCTGTAGGCCTACAAGTTTGCCTAGTGCAATGTGAAACTGCATATCTCATAAAGAATAACGCAGCACTGGTGGTTCTGCTGCTCTAATGATTGATGCCCCACTTGTTACATCCAGTGTAAACACGTGTTTCGCGATACCTGTAGGCCTACAAGTTTGCCTAGTGCAATGTGAAACTGCATATCTCATAAAGAATAACGCAGCACTGGTGGTTCTGCTGCTCTAATGATTGATGCCCCACTTATTACATCCAGTGTGAACACGTGTTTCGCGATACCTGTAGGCCTACAACTTTGCCTAGTGCAATGTGAAACTGCATAACTCATAAAGAATAACGCAGCACTGGTGGTTCTGCTGCTCTAATGATTGATGCCCCACTTGTTACATCCAGTGTAAACACGTGTTTCGCGATACCTGTAGGCCTACAAGTTTGCCTAGTGCAATGTGAAACTGCATAACCCATAAAGAATAACGCAGCACTGGTGGCTCTACTGCTCTAATGATTAATGCCCCACTTGTTACATCCAGTGTAAACACGTGTTTCGCGATACCTGTAGGCCTACAAGTTTGCCTAGTGCAATGTGAAACTGCATAACCCATAAAGAATAACGCAGCACTGGTGGCTCTACTGCTCTAATGATTGATGCCCCACTTGTTACATCCAGTGTAAACACGTGTTTCGCGATACCTGTAGGCTTACAAGTTTGCCTAGTGCAATGTGAAACTGCATAACTCATTAAGAATAACGCAGCACTAGTGGTTCTACTGCTCTAATGATTGATGCCCCACTTATTACATCCAGTATAAACACGTGTTTCACGATACCTGTAGGCCTACAAGTTTGCCTAGTGCAATGTGAAACTGCATATCTCATAAAGAATAACGCAGCACTGGTGGCTCTACTGCTCTAATGATTGATGCCCCACTTATTACATCCAGTATAAACACGTGTTTCGCGATACCTGTAGGCCTACAAGTTTGCCTAGTGCAATGTGAAACTGCATATCTCATAAAGAATAACGCAGCACTGGTGGCTCTACTGCTCTAATGATTGATGCCCCACTTGTTACATCCAGTGTAAACACGTGTTTCGCGATACCTGTAGGCCTACAAGTTTGCCTAGTGCAATGTGAAACTGCATATCTCATAAAGAATAACGCAGCACTGGTGGTTATGCTGCTCTAATGATTGATGCCCCACTTGTTACATCCAGTGTAAACACGTGTTTCGCGATACCTGTAGGCCTACAAGTTTGCCTAGTGCAATGTGAAACTGCATAACTTGTAAAGAATAACGCAGCACTGGTGGTTATGCTGCTCTAATGATTGATGCCCCACTTGTTACATCCAGTGTAAACACGTGTTTCGCGATACCTGTAGGCCTACAAGTTTGCCTAGTGCAATGTGAAACTGCATAACTTGTAAAGAATAACGCAGCACTGGTGGTTATGCTGCTCTAATGATTGATGCCCCACTTGTTACATCCAGTGTCAACACGTGTTTCGCGATACCTGTAGGCCTACAAGTTTGCCTAGTGCAATGTGAAACTGCATAACTTGTAAAGAATAACGCAGCACTGGTGGTTATGCTGCTCTAATGATTGATGCCCCACTTGTTACA
Source organism: Prosapia bicincta (assembly GCA_036971475.1). NCBI lineage: Eukaryota > Metazoa > Arthropoda > Insecta > Hemiptera > Cercopidae > Prosapia > Prosapia bicincta. The sequence goes on from JBAIZL010000411.1 coordinate 364,611, forward strand.
TCCAGTGTCAACACGTGTTTCGCGATACCTGTAGGCCTACAAGTTTGCCTAGTGCAATGTGAAACTGCATAACTTGTAAAGAATAACGCAGCACTGGTGGTTATGCTGCTCTAATGATTGATGCCCCACTTGTTACATCCAGTGTAAACACGTGTTTCGCGATACCTGTAGGCCTACAAGTTTGCCTAGTGCAATGTGAAACTGCATAACTTGTAAAGAATAACGCAGCACTGGTGGTTATGCTGCTCTAATGATTGATGCCCCACTTGTTACATCCAGTGTAAACACGTGTTTCGCGATACCTGTAGGCCTACAAGTTTGCCTAGTGCAATGTGAAACTGCATAACTTGTAAAGAATAACGCAGCACTGGTGGTTATGCTGCTCTAATGATTGATGCCCCACTTGTTACATCCAGTGTAAACACGTGTTTCGCGATACCTGTAGGCCTACAAGTTTGCCTAGTGCAATGTGAAACTGCATAACTTGTAAAGAATAACGCAGCACTGGTGGTTATGCTGCTCTAATGATTGATGCCCCACTTGTTACATCCAGTGTAAACACGTGTTTCGCGATACCTGTAGGCTTACAAGTTTGCCTAGTGCAATGTGAAACTGCATAACTCATAAAGAATAACGCAGCACTGGTGGTTCTGCTGCTCTAATGATTGATGCCCCACTTGTTACATCCAGTGTAAACACGTGTTTCGCGATACCTGTAGGCCTACAAGTTTGCCTAGTGCAATGTGAAACTGCATAACTCATAAAGAATAACGCAGCACTGGTGGTTCTGCTGCTCTAATGATTGATGCCCCACTTGTTACATCCAGTGTAAACACGTGTTTCACGATACCTGTAGGCCTACAAGTTTGCCTAGTGCAATGTGAAACTGCATAACTCATAAAGAATAACGCAGCACTAGTGGTTCTGCTGCTCTAATGATTGATGCCCCACTTGTTACATCAGTGTAAACACGTGTTTCACGATACCTGTAGGCCTACAAGTTTGCCTAGTGCAATGTGAAACTGCATAACTCATAAAGAATAACGCAGCACTAGTGGTTCTGCTGCTCTAATGATTGATGCCCCACTTGTTACATCAGTGTAAACACGTGTTTCACGATACCTGTAGGCCTACAAGTTTGCCTAGTGCAATGTGAAACTGCATAACTCATAAAGAATAACGCAGCACTGGTGGTTCTGCTGCTCTAATGATTGATGCCCCACTTGTTACATCCAGTGTAAACACGTGTTTTGCGATACCTGTAGGCTTACAAGTTTGCCTAGTGCAATGTGAAACTGCATATCTCATAAAGAATAACGCAGCACTGGTGGTTCTGCTGCTCTAATGATTGATGCCCCATTTGTTACATCCAGTGTAAACACATGTTTCACGATACCTGTAGGCCTACAAGTTTGCCTAGTGCAATGTGAAACTGCATAACTCATAAAGAATAACGCAGCACTGGCGGTTCTGCTGCTCTAATGATTGATGCCCCACTTGTTACATCCAGTGTAAACACGTGTTTCGCGATACCTGTAGGCTTACAAGTTTGCCTAGTGCAATGTGAAACTGCATATCTCATAAAGAATAACGCAGCACTGGCGGTTATGCTGCTCTAATGATTGATGCCCCACTTGTTACATCCAGTGTAAACACGTGTTTCACGATACCTGTAGGCCTACAAGTTTGCCTAGTGCAATGTGAAACTGCATAACTCATAAAGAATAATGCAGCACTAGTGGTTCTGATGCTCTAATAATTGATGCCCCACTTATTACATCCAGTATAAACACGTGTTTCATGATACCTGTATACCTGCAAGTTTGCCTAGTGCAATGTGAAACTGCATAACTCATAAAGAATAACGCAGCACTGGTGGTTCTGCTGCTCTAATGATTGATGCCCCACTTGTTACATCAGTGTAAACACGTGTTTCACGATACGTGTAGGCCTACACATTTGCCTAATACAAAGTGAAACTGCATAACTCATAAAGAATAACGCAGCACTGGTGGTTCTGCTGCTCTAATGATTGATGCCCCACATATTACATCCAGTGTAAACACGTGTTTCACGTTACGTGTAGGCCTACACATTTGCCTAGTACAAAGTGAAACTGCATAACTCATAAAGAATAACGCAGCACTGGTGGTTCTGCTGCTCTAATGATTTATGCCCCACTTGTTACATCGGTTTAAACACGTGTTTCACGATACCTGTAGGCTTACAAGTTTGCCTAGTGCAATGTGAAACTGCATAACTCATGAAGAATAACGCAGCACTGGTGGTTCTGCTGCTCTAATGATTGATGCCCCACTTGTTACATCCAGTGTAAACACGTGTTTCGCGATACCTGTAGGCTTACAAGTTTGCCTAGTGCAATGTGAAACTGCATAACCCATAAAGAATAACGCAGCACTGGTGGTTCTGCTGCTCTAATGATTGATGCCCCACTTGTTACATCCAGTGTAAACACGTGTTTCGCGATACCTGTAGGCCTACAAGTTTGCCTAGTGCAATGTGAAACTGCATATCTCATAAAGAATAACGCAGCACTGGTGGTTCTGCTGCTCTAATAATTGATGCCCCACTTATTACATCCAGTGTAAACACGAGTTTCGCGATACCTGTAGGCCTACAAGTTTGCCTAGTGCAATGGGAAACTGCATAACTCATAAAGAATAACGCAGCACTAGTGGTTCTACTGCTCTAATGATTGATGCCCCACTTATTACATCCAGTGTAAACACGTGTTTCACGTTACCTCTAGGCCTACAAGTTTCCCTAGTACAATGTGAAACTGCATAACCCTTAAAGAATAACGCAGCACTGGTGGTTCTGCTGGTTTAATGATTGATTCCCTACTTATCACATCCAGTGTAAAAATTTGTTTTCACGATACCTGTAGGCATGCAAGTCGGCCTAGTGTAATTTGATACTGCATAACTCATAAAGAATAACGCAGCACTGGTGGTTCTGCTAGTCTAATGATTGATACCTGTATTTACGATACCGGTATCTAATTCACGATACCTGTAGGCCTGCAAGTTTGCCTAGTGCAAAGTGAAACTGCATAACTGATAAAGAATAACGCAGTACTGGTGGTTCTAATAAGAATAGCTAATAATTATTGCTTTTAAAGGATGATTTTGCTACTCATTTGTTTACATGGAAGGATGGCTACTAGATAGACCGCTTTGTGATACAGGTAGGAAGGCGACACTGCTTAAACAAGTAGGTAGTGTACATGAAATGTAGGCCTACATTTTCCCAGCAGTACTAATTACTACCCCATAGAGCTTAATTCCACCTGTAAGGTACCTAATCCCGTTGAAATCCTACCCATTTGAAGACAATACCTTATAAATGACTCCTCACTCACCCTACCCAATTCTATAACCTATAAATGACTTCACACACACTCTACCCAATCTAATATCCTATAAATTACTCCACGCTCACCTTATCTAATCCTATATACTATATAGGACTCCATACTCACCTACCCAGTCCTATAGACTATAAATGACTCCACGCTCACATTATCCTATCCTATATAGTATATATGACTCCATTTTCGCCCTACCTAATCTAATATTCTATAAATGACTCCACGCTCACTTTATCCAATCCTATATGCTCTATATGACTCCATACTCACCCTACCCAATACTATAGCATATAAATGACTCCGTGCTCACCTTATCCAATCCTATATACTATATATGACTCCATACTCTCCCTACCTAATCTAATATTCTATAAATGACTCCACGCTCACCTTATCCAATCCTATATACTATATATGACTCCATACTTTCCCTACCTAATCTAATATTCTATAAATGACTCCACGCTCACCTTATCCAATCCTATATGCTCTATATGACTCCATACTCTCCCTACCTAATCTAATATTCTATAAATGACTCCACGCTCACCTTATCCAATCCTATATACTATATATGACTCCATACTCTCCCTACCTAATCTAATATTCTATAAATGACTCCACGCTCACCTTATCCAATCCTATATGCTCTATATGACTCCATACTCACCCTACCCAATACTATAGCATATAAATGACTCAACGCTCACCCTATCCAATCCTATATACTATATATGACTCCATACTCACCCTACTTAGTTTTATATCCTAAAATTGACTCCACACTCAAAATAACTAATTCTATAAATGACTCCACACTTACCCTTCCCAATCCTATAGCCTATAAGCCTATAAATGACTCCACTCTCACCTTATCCAATCCTATATACTATATATGACTCCATACTCACCCTACTTATTTTTATATCCTAAAATTGACTCCACACTCAAAATAACTAATTCTATAAATGACTCCACACTTACCCTTCCCAATCCTATAGCCTATAAGCCTATAAATGACTCCACTCTCACCTTATCCAATCCTATATCCTATAAATGACTCCATACTCGTCCTACCTAATCCTATAAATGACTCCACACTCACCCTTCCCAATCCTTTAATCCTATAAATGGCTCTAAATTCATTTTATCCAAAATTATATCTTATACATGACTCCCTACCCAGTGTCATATCCTATAAATGACTCCACACTCGCCCTTCCCAATCCTTTATCCTATAAATTACTTCAAATTCACCTTATCCAATCTTATATCTTATACATGACTCCCTACCCAGTCTCATATCCTATAAATGACTCCACACTCACCCTACACAATCCTATATCCTATAAATGACTCCACACTCACCCTACCCATTGTATGTCTATCTTTTATAAGATATTCCTTTCACGTTTTACCCATCAAGTGATTATATTAATTGATGGGTAAATTAGGTAACCTAAATATTCATAAACTTTAAACTCTTTATTAAAATCCGTATTGTAATCCGTGTAACCTATACTTCGATTGAAAAGCAATCACCTCCAGAGGAAATTATTATAAGGATACTTTGTAGTCTCTGAAGATGATTGGATTGGGATCGAAATATAAATATTTTAAATTAAATGTTTTTGAAGTTGAGGTTTTATTTATTTAAAATTAAAACATGCACCACAGTTGCTCCAAATTGTTGTTACTTCATGTACTTAATATTTACAAAGAGGCTTGTCTAAAATAAGAATTTTAAGAATTGTTTAGGCTACACGTGTAACATTATTTTTAATAAATCTTTCGTTTAGGAAATATTGAGAAAAGAAATCGTATTTCTATAAAAATATGTTTTCGATGACTTTAAAACAGATTGAGTGATGATTAAGAAAAAAAACAGAAAACGTTTTGACGAATGCTTTTCTTAAATTTTTTTAAACGACTGAAACTTTATCAATAGCCTGTTTTTGATATTTATAATCTCCCCTTAGAATTGTAAACAATTTATTTAGACCTACTTATGGTAATATATATATTTCTCATGAGGTTTGGCTCCCATTTTTGTAATTAAAAAAAAAGTTTAATTTTTTTGGTGTTGAAAAAATCCAGGTTAAATCATAGAAGTAATAAGATTATTTCTTTACTTTATAAATTACTTATTCAAAACGGTATTGTGGTAAAATCTTATTTCTGAACTAAAATCACAAATAAATATAAGTGTTACCAACATGCAGAACAGTAATATACTGTAGAATTAATTGTGGTTCAGTCTTTAAATAATGTGTTTATGCATAATATTACATTTTGGGCTGACAAATAGTGGTGTCACTGATGATGATGAAATAAGTAATTGAAACGAGTATGACAATAAAGTATATTTTTTTGTGATTTCGAATGCAGATATTTATTTATTTATAGACCTAATGTAGGGGCATAACATATAGGAGGTCTCCGAATTATATTACAAGTCACTTGTAGACTGCTATAATCAGACAATAACTGGCCAACACAAGCTACAATGTTATCTAATTAGGGTCTACAGTGTTTTAATTTGTATAGAAAATATACATTATTTTTACCTAAAAATATTGTATTATTTTTCATTACAGATAAATTACAGGCGTTATATATAATTTTTTTTAAAAGGATTATAAACAAATTGCCATGAAGCAAATAAATTATCATTATAACTAAAATAGAGTCACAAAATATTAGTGAATGTTAATCACTGATGACGGCAAGGTTTCCGAAACTTGTCCAATAATAATAAACATTTATTATTTGATTGCGTTGTAGCGTTGTTATGTGTAGGTCTACCTTGATAGGGGTAGGAGTATATTATAGGCGACTTTGCCCAACGCTCTATTGACAGAACCTCTGGTATTGTGCGAAACAGGTCAGGGACGTGTCAACCAACTGGGAGGAGTTTTCATCAACGGACGACCGTTACCGAACCACATAAGGCTAAAGATCGTCGAGATGGCCGCTGCTGGCGTCCGGCCCTGCGTCATCTCCAGGCAGCTGAGAGTCTCCCACGGATGCGTGTCAAAGATCCTGAACCGTTACCAAGAGACCGGCAGCATCCGGCCGGGAGTCATTGGAGGCAGTAAGCCGCGGGTGGCTACGCCCGACGTGGAGAGGAGGATTGAGGAATATAAGGGAGAGAACCCAGGCATCTTTAGTTGGGAAATCCGTGACAGGTGAGTTTTTAGATGACTTCCACTTGCTATTAACAAGATTTTCTATTTTCAGTCAACTTACTTTAGCCTGGCTGATTAACCCCCTTCCCTATAAACTAGGGATGGGCCGATTCCTAAAATTTTCGATTCCGATTCCGATTCTAAAATTTTCCTTTCGATTCTCGATTCTTTACTCGATTCTCGATTCTCAATTCTTTCAAGTTATATTAGCTTACATGCTAGTTCTCTAATAATTAATTTAGTTAACATCTTGGTCATATGGCAAAACCTTTTAAAAGTTCCGTTTTAATGTAATAGGCTACACAAAACCTTCAACCGTGAGAGTGATATCTGTCTATAATATAATTTATTAAGGTTAAGTTTCGGAGGAATAATACAGTGTTTCTGTTATCCGTCTATTCGCTCAACCGTCATGGCCACGGTTCCGACGGTGACGGTTAATCGAGTTTTTACTGTACTTTTTTGTGTTTTGTTCTGACATTTAGTGAGAGAGAGAGAGAGACGAGCGATGTCAAACGACCAGAAATGGTTACGATCTTGATTGCTGTTGCATCATAAATAATAATATTTTCGTTTACTTTAATCATTTAATTCATTCAAATCAACTAATACATAAATAAGACATAGTTGGTAATTAATTATTTTTCCACACAAATATAATAAATTTTGTTTGGTAATAAATTACTCCACACGCATATTTTAATAGTTAACAAAATAGGAATCGGAATCGACACTTTTATGAATGAAGAATCGAGTATCGACGATTCCTCGATACCACCTAGAATCGACGATTCCTGGAATCGAGAATAGGAATCGGCCCATCCCTAATATAAACTATACAGTATCATGCTACTGATATGTAAATATCTTTACCTCTTATATTACGTAAAATAGTAGTCTACCTCATACTTTTTGTAACTTGTTACCTCATATTTTTCTTTAGACATTATCTTACAATTTTTATAAAATATCACCTCATACCTTTACACATTACCTCATACGCATACTTTTCATAACATATTACCATATAGACCCTACCTTTCATACCACTTTACCTCATACTTTTCATAACATATTACCTTACCCTTTTAGGCATAATAAATTACCTTATATTTATCGTAACATATTATCTCATGAGTTTTGTAATACTCCACTCGTTACCTCGTACTTTTCATATCATACGACCTATTACCTCATTTTTTTTATAAATAATATCTCGTACTATTCATACACCATTATTTCATACGTTTCATAACACGTTACCTCATAGTTTTCATAAAACATTACCTCATACGTTTCCTAACATATTACCTCATACTTTTCATAAAACATTATCTCATACATTACCTCAAAGTTTTCATAAAGTATTATCTCATACGTTTCATAACATATTACCTCATACGTTTCATAACATATTACCTCATACGTTTCATATCATATTACCTCATAGTTTTCATAAAACATTATTTCATACGTTTCATAACATATTACCTCGTAGTTTTCATAAAACATTATTTCATACGTTTCATAAAATATTACCTCATACGTTTCATAACATATTACCTCATACTTTTCCTAATATATTAAAGCTATCTTATAATTTTCAGAAAAACTCAATTTTGTGATTAAATAAAAGTTTTAGATTGCAATGAATTCTGGAGCGGGAAGTACCCTTTATTGCACCCCTAATCCCACACCTTCGTTAGGCCAACAATTTTTACAAGTGTTTAGCACTAATCTGGTGGACTAGTGTTATGGAATAAGCACAGGTTTAAAGGTTCCTTGTTACAGACAAAAGCTAATTGTAGATTCAGCCGACAACTGCTTGGTGTTTACAGATTTTAACCAATATTAATTTCCTCATACTACTCCGAAATGTTTTTACTATTTCCCCCTGGCTACAATTATAAACCCTGGCTACAAGTATTGACACAGCTTTATGTACATGTCGCTAGCACAGTTACCATCATCATAAGGTTACAAACAAATGACCATAATTGTATTGTAACCTTCTGATGATGGTAACTGTGTTAGTGAAACGTGCATAAAAGTCATGTAAACATTTGTACCTAGGGTTTACCTATAATTGTTCACTCATTTTATATTTATTGATAGGAAATTCTGCCTAATTTATAAAAATATTTTTATCATAAATTAAATGTACTTGTTTTTTTTTGGAAATTTCAATAACAAATTAACTTATTCATCTCTTTACATCCATCAATTTTTCAACAAACTTTCGGATTATCCCTTCTTAAACTTTTACTTACAATATGAGTTTTAATATTTTAAGTTTTGAATTATTAAGTTAGATGTAAAGGAATTTGTTTAGCTTAGTAAAATTCATATCAATTTATTTTGGTACAGTTTTACAACTAAAACGTCATCAAAATCGTTGTTTCCAGGCAAACTAACTTCATTTTTTTATTTTAAAAACAATCTGAAATATTTAGAAAAATTTCTTCAATTATTTTTATCAATTACCAGTGAAAAATTTAGAACTGAGTTCTATTTATAATAGAAAATAAATAAACCTGTTTATAATGGTATATGTATACAACATAAAAATGTGTACTTTATTAGAAAACTGAAGTGGTAGGTTATGGTGTATGAAGTAGAGGCGCCGCGTTTTCTTTTTACCTCCAATAACGTTCGCAGCCGACAGAATCTTTGAAACGTTCGTTTTGGTGAAAGCACGCCCGACCCTCGGAATGTTTGCAGCCACGACCGTATTTATGAGTTATATACTTCACCCAGGTTATTCACCCAGTCCAGTCGAATCCCGTGTTAAAGTGGTCGTAAATATAAGGGCACAGAGCGGGGGAGGGGGTCGCATCTGCAACATTGTACAACTAGGCCGCCGTTGACACCTGACACCTAACAAGTATTCCAACAAACGCCTTGTTAAACACTGAATAATTTCCTGCAACGAATATACAAACATCGACGTTTAGACAAATATTCCGAGCGTTTTTATAGCGTTTTAGTTGAATATTCAGTGCAAAAGACATCATTCGTTATATAAGTGAGCTGATATTGTTCCAGTGACAAGTAAACAGTAGTTGTTTGTTCATTAAATTAGTTGAATTAATCAATTTAAAGACAAATACTACAATAGAAATAGAAACAGCTCTAAAACTCTATTCCATTGTTGAAATCCTTGACGTCATACCAACGGTTAAATTGCAATTAAAAGATCAACTTGTTTTTACAATCATTAATTTGATTCAACTTTTAATTCTTTGGCACTTAAAGCGATTCTTTTATTTTCCAATTTCTTTGTATAATAATAAGCATATCACCATTATTAGTGTCATCTTTCTATTCTTGGTTACTAATAACATTAATTCCTTGATATTTAAAGAATTTTTCTATTTCTTTGGGTAAAAATTTCTTGTTAGCTAGTATCTTCTTCCTAACTGCGTTTTTTATATCACGTTAATTTGTTTCGTCTTTTAATTCCATGGTATTTAAAGAAACTTGTTTTTTTCCATATTCTTTGTTAATAATATCATCTTTATTAATGTCATTATTCTGGCTTTATTAAATTACATGAACCTAATTTGTTTCGACTTTTAGTTCCTTGGTAATTTTAAAACAAACATTTTTTTAGGTTTTTTGTTATTAATATCATCTTTAACCTGGTAAGTGTCATCTTTCTAGCCTGGGTTTTATAAAACATTAATTTCTTTCGTCTTTATATTCCTTGTTTCATCATATTACCGCAATTTCTTCATTTTCTATGTGTTTACCATCAAAATTATGTTTTTTAACATTGCTTAACCGAAATTTAGCTATAACTCCCACCGTGTGTTCACAAACACCTTCGCTTTGTTGTATCTGTGACGTGCAATGAAATATATTTTAAATATCTCTCTTCTTCTTCTTATGTCGAGTCATTGACCTGGGTGATTCTTGTGAGACAGCTTTCGCGCCACCTTTCGGAGGTTCCCCGACGGCCTGGTTCCTTCAAGTTTCGTTGTCACGCTCCGATTTCATCGCTCCATGGTCGTCTATTCTAGCGGTAGTCTGGTTCTCCTTTCTACGACTCGTCTCTCTATATCCTGTGTGTCGCACTACTCCCTAGAGTTGCCGAGTGTGACTTGACAGAACCACTAAACGCACACTTTTATGCTTTGGCATCCATATTCCAAAGGCATCTCTTCTTTACGACCCGAACGTTCACTGTTGAAGTTGGAGAATAGGCGTAATGTTTCGCTTCAAGGAACCCATTTCTCACCGTTCCTAGCCACACATTCACTTTCTGTCCTTAGCAGTTTTTCTTTTTTAGTTCAATCTATTAGTTCACACTTATTATACGTAACTCGTTCAAATTTCCAATCGTTAATCAAATACTTTTTATTCATCCACTCAAGTTCAAATACATTTTGTTTAATTTTTAGTGGATGACACTCGATGTTAATACAGATTTTTCAAATGTTTATTCATTAATTAAATTTATAATGAAATTATTTTAGTTTTATACGAGAGAAAAACTTTTCACAAAAGGCGCAAGGTATACAATATAGTTATTTCGTCACATTTGCCTTAAAATACGTTATAACAATGATGTTATAAAACAGCTGATTTTATGTTATAGGTTATGTGGTAGAACAAATGTTTTAACGCATAGGTTATGTTACTTTATTTATAGTTATAAATATAATTCTTTTTTAAAAAAAAATCCACTAAATTCATTTATTTTGACTCAAAAAGGAACTGACTTTAAAAGATTTTTGATTATATTACGTGTTTATTTGCATATCATAAATAATTGCATCTGTCTACTACTGATGTAGACAGTTATGCAATCACACTGATAATAGACACGATTATAATTTTGCGTTCTTTAAATTTATGCATGTACATTCACTAATTGTGACATTATTGTCAGAAGATCTGAGATCCCACTTGCCAATAATACCGTATCGCCAGCATCCGTACCTTGCTATTATATCGTTTTCACCCTCCATTATCTCGAATCACTTTCTCTTCTTCCATGGTGCTACAGCCCGATCTGGACCTTGGCCTCCTCAATGAGCCTTCGCCAGGTAGATCGACCCTGTGCTTCTGCTTCCCAGTTCCTCAGATTCAGCAGGGCTCTGGCATCCTGAGCGACGCAATCCATCCATCTAAGTCTAGTACGTCCATCTAACTAACAGGCTTCTGAGTATATCATTTTCCTCCATCCGGGCCACGATTCTCCAAACTGCTAGTAAAGCTCACAATTTTTACTCCTTCTCCATTGGCCACCAACATTCACAGGGCCCAGAATCCACATGAGGATCTTCCTCTCGAAGATAGCCAGGGCGAAGACAGGCAGGTAGTTTTCCCCATTCCTCTATAATGCCGAAGCTTCAAAGTTATATCTTATACAGCGTCATTTTCCTACTTCAATACTGGCTGCTTGGTGACAAAGGATCCCAGATAGGAATTATCTTCTCTTAGTATAAAATAAATATGTTTGCACCCTTGTCTTGCTTGCCTCTGAGTATCGACGTTCTCTGTTTGATTGTCTACTCGGATATCCGCCTTTTATTCGTTTGTCTACTCGGATATCCGCCTTTTATTCGTTTGTCTACTCGGATATCCGCCTTTTATTCGTTTATCTACTCGGATATCCGTCTTTTATTCGTTTGTCTACTCGGATATCCGCCTTTTATTCGTTTGTCTACTCGGATATCCGCCTTTTATTCGTTTGTCTACTCGGATATCCGTCTTTTATTCGATTGTCTACTCGGATATCCGCCTTTTATTTGATTGTCTACTCGGATATCCGCCTTTTATTCGTTTGTCTACTCGGATATCCGCCTTTTATTTGATTGTCTACTCGGATATCCGCCTTTTATTCGTTTGTCTACTCGGATATCCGCCTTTTATTCGTTTGTCTACTCGGATATCCGCCTTTTATTCGTTTGTCTACTCGGATATCCGTCTTTTATTCGATTGTCTACTCGGATATCCGCCTTTTATTTGATTGTCTACTCGGATATCCGCCTTTTATTCGTTTGTCTACTCGGATATCCGCCTTTTATTTGATTGTCTACTCGGATATCCCCCTTTTATTCGTTTATCTACTCGGATATCCGCCTTTATTCGTTTATCTACTCGGATATCCGCCTTTATTCGTTTATCTACTCGGATATCCGCCTTTATTCGTTTATCTACTCGGATATCCGCCTTTTATTTGATTGTCTACTCGGATATCCGCCTTTTATTCGTTTGTCTACTCGGATATCCGCCTTTTATTCGATTGTCTACTCGGATATCCGCCTTTTATTCGTTTATCTACTCGGATATCCGCCTTTTATTCGTTTGTCTACTCGGATATCCGCCTTTTATTTGATTGTCTACTCGGATATCCGCCTTTTATTCGTTTATCTACTCGGATATCCGCCTTTATTCGTTTATCTACTCGGATATCCGCCTTTATTCGTTTATCTACTCGGATATCCGCCTTTATTCGTTTATCTACTCGGATATCCGCCTTTATTCGTTTATCTACTCGGATATCCGCCTTTTATTCGTTTATCTACTCGGATATCCGCCTTTATTCGTTTATCTACTCGGATATCCGCCTTTTATTCGTTTGTCTACTCGGATATCCGCCTTTTATTCGTTTGTCTACTCGGATATCCGCCTTTTATTCGTTTGTCTACTCGGATATCCGTCTTTTATTCGATTGTCTACTCGGATATCCGCCTTTTATTTGATTGTCTACTCGGATATCCGCCTTTTATTCGTTTGTCTACTCGGATATCCGCCTTTTATTTGATTGTCTACTCGGATATCCGCCTTTTATTCGTTTATCTACTCGGATATCCGCCTTTATTCGTTTGTCTACTCGGATATCCGCCTTTTATTCGTTTGTCTACTCGGATATCCGCCTTTTATTCGTTTATCTACTCGGATATCCGCCTTTATTCGTTTATCTACTCGGATATCCGCCTTTTATTCGTTTGTCTACTCGGATATCCGCCTTTTATTCGTTTGTCTACTCGGATATCCGCCTTTTATTCGTTTGTCTACTCGGATATCCGTCTTTTATTCGATTGTCTACTCGGATATCCGCCTTTTATTTGATTGTCTACTCGGATATCCGCCTTTTATTCGTTTGTCTACTCGGATATCCGCCTTTTATTTGATTGTCTACTCGGATATCCGCCTTTTATTCGTTTATCTACTCGGATATCCGCCTTTATTCGTTTGTCTACTCGGATATCCGCCTTTTATTCGTTTGTCTACTCGGATATCCGCCTTTATTCGTTTATCTACTCGGATATCCGCCTTTTATTTGATTGTCTACTCGGATATCCGCCTTTTATTCGTTTGTCTACTCGGATATCCGCCTTTTATTCGATTGTCTACTCGGATATCCGCCTTTTATTCGTTTATCTACTCGGATATCCGCCTTTTATTCGTTTGTCTACTCGGATATCCGCCTTTTATTTGATTGTCTACTCGGATATCCGCCTTTTATTCGTTTATCTACTCGGATATCCGCCTTTATTCGTTTATCTACTCGGATATCCGCCTTTATTCGTTTATCTACTCGGATATCCGCCTTTATTCGTTTATCTACTCGGATATCCGCCTTTATTCGTTTATCTACTCGGATATCCGCCTTTTATTCGTTTATCTACTCGGATATCCGCCTTTATTCGTTTATCTACTCGGATATCCGCCTTTATTCGTTTATCTACTCGGATATCCGCCTTTATTCGTTTATCTACTCGGATATCCGCCTTTATTCGTTTGTCTACTCGGATATCCGCCTTTTATTCGTTTATCATGACTTGACTGTCAACATTCCTCATTTGTAGTGTTATTATAACCCGTTAGATGTCGCGCCCTGTCAGACAGATTCTCGTAAGCCATTAAGCAAACGCATGTCTACTTTTACTGTAGCAAACTTTTACCTTGCAAATATGACTTTATGCACTACCTGTGGTGATATAACTGTATAACATCTATAACTACTAATGCTTTTGCAATTATCTCCAACTGTTGACCTCGCCTTTCTAAATATTTTCCAAGGTATTATTCCATTAAAAAGATTTATGAAATAAGGTTGGTATTGTAGTCTCCAATCATTTGCGATGCGGTTTCGGTAGCGGAAGAACAGTCGATCCTAGCCTTTCTCGAGTAATTGGCCAAGAATTGTAAAGACGTAAAATAAACATATAATAAGCTGCGAATCTTTAACATAAATGAAGCTAACATGTCGACTGGTAGACCTTCTGCCCTGGATTGGCCATCAGGACTCGTTGATCTGTCGCCTTTCTTGTTGGTAATTACATCTTTCAATTAGAATTTTATCATTTCTACTTTCACTTCTGTCACAATTGTTCAAACTATTTCATTTTGTTCTCATCTATTTATATTTTTCGATTAGGATCCAATATTGTTTCGATATCTTTCTCCATGTGCCTTTGACAGTTCTTTCTTCAACATTCTCATGTAGGCCTACTCTATTTAAAAAGTACTTAACTAAGTGAATACGTAATTGCTGGGTAGAGGGTTAGCTTCGTAAAAGGAACGTATGTTTAAAACGCGTCAGCAAGTAAGCAATTACGTTTTTTAAATATTGTTTAATCAGTGAATTCAAGGTGATTACATCAAGCTACTTCAATCTCATATACATTATGATTGTCTTGTAACGCCTACATTTATTTACTCTTTCTCTCGTGTATTTTCCTCTGCTTTTTTAATCTCTCTTCTTATTAATGAGTACATATACTTCTACTTTGCTCGATCAGGTTTATGTTTTCCTCATTCTTACTTGAACTGCAGTTTTTCATTGGCAGAACAGCTGTTTTAACGCTTAGGTTATGTTAGTTATTATTTTAATTATTGAAATCATTTAATAAAAAAGTAACTACAAAAATGTTTAAAGTAGGAGTTGACTTTAAATTTTTTCTTTATATTACACTTGTTATTTTCAGTTATTTTCATTTTGTCAGTTATTACCCAAATATCTCCCCACTTTCTACTGCACTCCTGTTATTTATATTGTTTTTTATCTTTAAACGTATTTTAACTATTACTACCAAGTGATTATGATCGGTCCCCGAGTCGACTTTCGAGATATTTTCAAGTAGGTCTATATTATGCACTTTATACCATATGCGCCAAAATAAACAGTATTGAGCTGATTTTATTTTATTTACATAATTTTCTCTGCAGTAGTTAACACCATGTCAGCAAAAACTAACCTCAAATGAAATACGTGAACAAGAAGATGTCGACACAGCTGATCGAGAAGGCAACTACAGCTGATTCTGTTTCTGTACTGTTTATTTTGGCGCGTACGTTATTGAATTGAAAATAACTGACTAGCTATGTATTTGGCTGCTTAACATTCGCTGTTTTGGGTTCTTAGGGGACGTCCCATTGTATAGCCAAATGGACCTTCGATAATTTGGTCCACGTCTACAGACCGATTAAATCCTTATTTCGACAAAATTCCACTAATCTTTCGTCCATATTGTTACGACCATAGCTAATCTGGTATTATTCCTTAGACCATAGCTACCAACACAATCTCCAATATTACTTTTGTCTACTTTCCCGTTCGGAAGACCTTCGATGTAGTAGTTATTGTCCTATAGAACTTCAATAGATCGCCGAGGTAACTGTAAAATCTGTCCATATCCTCTTCGTCTTGTCTGATGTCGATGCATGAATGTGGACGTTTTCTAACTATAATGAGGCTTCATCACCATTATTATCCTTTCATCTCTTGTATTTGAAATTGCTTGTTTATCTCTTTCGCTCAATGATTGCTACTTGTTCCACGTATTGTTGTTTTGCATCATTCACTACTCTCCCGTTTTACCTTAAACGATTCCAAATTGTAAATTTTTAACACAGTATTAGATCCCTAACTACAGTAAGAATATGTGTAAATATGTATTGTAAACAAAAAAATTTATAGTCAATTCCTGCTTGGGCCAACAATTTTTTTTTTGTTTTAGTTACTTTTTATTGAATAGTTACAATTAATATAAATAAAGTAACATAACCTTTTAAAACAGCTGTTGTACCACATAACCTATAACATAAAATCAGCTGTTTATGAAATACGTTATTACTTATTCTACGCCAAATGGAAAAAAATAACTATATTTATGATTTTATGTTACAGGTTATGTGGTAGAACAGCTGTTTTGACGCATAGGTCATGTTACATTATTTATATTATTGTAATTATTTAATAAAAAGTAACTAAGATAAATATTTTTTTGTTGACCCAAGCAGGAAATGACTTTTAATTATTTTTGTTCATATTACCTGTTTATAATATATAATATAACTCTTTGTTTAAATTTAAAATGGTTATTACATTCCATGGCTAAACGGAGTTCCGTTTAAAGCAGTCACAGATTTGTAGCAAAGTCACAGATTTCTAGCAATGTCACAGATTCGTAGCAACGTCACAGATTTATAGCAATGTCACAGATTCGTAGCAATGTCACAGATTTATAGCAATGGCACAGATTCGTAGCAATGTCACAGATTTATAGCAATGCCACAGATTTGTAAACGCTGGCTTTCGACCAGTGTTAAATGTACGTAAGGAATGTTAGGGGTATAGCACAGAGAATATTAACAGCTGTGAGTTGTTCATTAACGAAGGTGTGGTATTCATTCTGCAACCGATAGTACGAACTCTTATACGAGTTTAAATACCCGAAAGATGTGACATCTGGAGCCTTGCAAGCAAGATGGACGGGCACATAAATCGCTCATGCACCAGCAGTCATTTTATTCAATAACTCTCATACTAAAGTCGGCAGTAAATCTCAGCCCCGGTACCTGCTACCGATCATCTAGCGATAGGTTTATTATAGGGCTGTATTTCACGCCGAGCACTTTCACAGCCCTAAAGCAAGTTTCTCTTCAATGAATGGCCCCGCACAATAAACCTTGGGGGAGGGGTAGTTTATGTTCTTGGAGCTTTGCAGTTTAACTTACTTAAGAATGCGTCAATTTAAAACTCTATTCCTTCGATTAGGTAATATTATTGTAATTTCAAAAATTCCTTTCTTTGCAATTGTTCAATCCCTATTATTTGTATACACTCTCGCTATATAGGCCAATATATTTATACACCTTCCAGAAATTTTTAATTGTTAATCAAATACTTTCAAATAATAATGCAATAATTAAATTTGTAGTATAAATAAATAATTTCGCTTCCTACTTTGTAATTCAATATTGAGATTCTGTCATATACTGTGTGTAATAGGTTGATATAGATATTTATAATATTTTTAATTATTTAATAAAAAGTAACTAAGTTAATTTATTTTTACCTAAGTAGGATTTCCTTAATTTTATATACACTGTATATTTGTTCAAGTTATATATATATTACTTGTCTAAGTATATTTAATAGGATGATTTAACTATTCAAAAACAATTATTATGCATTGACTTTTTAATTTGTTTTAAGGGAATCAGACAAATTACTATTATTGTTTTAGAAAACAGCTGATTTTATGTGATAGAACAGCTGTTGTAACGCACAAGTTATGTTACTTTAATTATATTAATAGTAATTATTTAATAAAAAGTATCTAAAATAAAATTTTTCTTTGTTGACCTAAGTAGAAATTCACTTTGAAATTTTTGTTCATATAGGCCTACGTGTTTTATTGTAATCCTTCAATCATAAATTTCAATTCAGTTGAGTAAATCGGTCAAATTATAAATAAATTGTCTAAATGTTAGGCTTCATTTTATTTTTAAAGATAACAATACTTAGGTCAACTTGTTATTTAGAAAACTTTGTGTTTAAATCCGAATGTACATTTCGATTGTAAAGCAATTATCTTCAGAAGGAAATTAATACAAGAAAAGGAGGCTATTATGCACTCTGACCTACAATATATGTCAATAACGTCTTGGGACAACTGGGGTGAATTTTTTAATCTAAACAAACAAAACCGCCTAACCTCTTCAGAATAATTTAGGCCTAAATAAATGAAACCTCTATATCGCAAATAACTTTTTCCTTTTCAAACCTTGTGTAAGTTTCAATAGCATAGCATTCATTCTCGGAGGTAATTAACAAAATAACTACCTTCTTTTTTGTAGTTAAAAAATAGTGTTAGTTTTTTTGTGAATTACCTCTGAGGATGATGGCTGTGCAATTGAAATGTACACAAGGTTTGAAAAGGAAAATGTTATTTGCGGTATAGAGGTTTCGTTTATTTAAATTGAAAAATTAAATTTAAACATTTAAATTATACAGTTATATGTTCAAAATAGCGTTAATTATTTCGTAGTAGTTTCTTTAAAAGATGATTGCTTTGCAATCGGTATGTGCCTACATCAGGGTGTAAATAAAGGATTTTGTGGTTAAGAGGTTTTATTGATGTAAAATAAGGGAAAACGTATTTGTAGGGAAATGTAGCGTGTAGAAGTGAGAATGCGTCCAATACTCTGTAAGGGTGAGTGTAATCTGAGACCATAGAGCGAGCTACACGATATGTGCGAGCTGCTCCAAGAAGGTTCATTTGTTGGGCTGTATTTATTCACTGTAAACATGTAAATGTATGACATTGTTGCACTTAGAGTAAACTGAAGAGTAATGTTAAGTAAAACTTTGAGCAGGTTGATCAAGGAAGGCTTGTGCGACCGTGGGAACGCGCCATCTGTGAGTGCGATCTCTCGGCTCCTCCGTGGCCACGACGGGGACGACAGCTCCGACAAGAAACTGAGCGACGGTAAGTCACCAGTGAATTATCCAGCATTTCGTAAGAGCTTTGAAGCGTTTGCATGATTCTATCGCTTAGATATTTAATTATTCTATTTTTCTTAGTTATTTATAGAACTCTTTCTAGTTACCTTTCTAGGGTGAGATATTTCAGCCAGAGGAATAAATTCAAGGTTTAAATAAATGAGAAAACTGTTGATGTTACCTTTCTAGGGTGAGATATTTCAGCCAGAGGAATAAATTCAAGGTTTAAATAAATGAGAAAACTGTTGATGTTACCTTTCTAGGGTGAGATATTTCAGCCAGAGGAATAAATTCAAGGTTTAAATAAATGAGAAAACTGTTGATGTTACCTTTCTAGGGTGAGATATTTCAGCCAGAGGAATAAATTCAAGGTTTAAATAAATGAGAAAACTGTTGATGTTACCTTTCTAGGGTGAGATATTTCAGCCAGAGGAATAAATTCAAGGTTTAAATAAATGAGAAAACTGTTGATGTTACCTTTCTAGGGTGAGATATTTCAGCCAGAGGAATAAATTCAAGGTTTAAATAAATGAGAAAACTGTTGATGTTACCTTTCTAGGGTGAGATATTTCAGCCAGAGGAATAAATTCAAGGTTTAAATAAATGAGAAAACTGTTGATGTTACCTTTCTAGGGTGAGATATTTCAGCCAGAGGAATAAATTCAAGGTTTAAATAAATGAGAAAACTGTTGATGTTACCTTTCTAGGGTGAGATATTTCAGCCAGAGGAATAAATTCAAGGTTTAAAAAAATGAGAAAACTGTTGATCATCGAGTCAAAGGTATTTATTTCAATAATACATCGTCTCGGGACTAGTCGTTGGCATTATCAAGCATTTAACGTTCAAATGTGTAATATGAAGAGGTTAAACAATTAAACCCCTACACTTCACTAAGACGAGGAACACCAACTCAGCATTTTACAACCGCATAAGAGAAAAAGGACACAAATACACAGATAATTACCATGACCTAGAGAACCTACACATTAACAAAAAAAGGACCACATCTCAACACACTAGAACAAAATGAAATTTACAAACACATAAAAACACAAAGTACAACCATATTAAACGAACAAACACAATACAAATCACACATACTCTTTGATACTATTGAAAACCTGACTGTCAAACCGTCACGGCTTATCCTAACACCTCTAAGCAAAAGACACTGATGAAAATCGCTCCGGAACGATTGTAAACTTACTTCTGTCTCAGTAAGTTTTTTTAAAATTTACAAAATTTAAAGTTCGGATAGTCATAAATTAATGTAAAAGTGATTAAAGAAATAAAATTAGAAATAAAAGTTTTTTGTGAACAAACAAACCTTTTATTACAACAACCTTAAGGCATCCAACTAGCTAGAGAGGCTTAAAGGGGCTACAGCTCCCCCCCCCAAAAAAATACATGCGCTTTAAAGTAAATTAAAATAAATAACGTAAATAGTAAAAACTGTACCTATATTATCATAATGACAATTATGAATGTGGTCCATAAAAATAAAGATTTACCAGTAACAAAGCCATAATGGCTAATGCATCATTGGTTTTACACAACGTATAGTGCAGAGCAGTTCTGTCACAATAGTATACAAATGAAATAGTTTGGTCGTTAACTTTTACCTCCTTTGATTTGGGTGCGAATAGGCCTATAAAGTCACTCAGGTTCTTGGTCAAATCTTGTTCCCTTCATTGATTGGTTCACTAGCTTTTTATGACGTAACAATCGCTCTTCTGACCTTGAACATGTAGGTCCTAATTCAGTTACAAACTAAGTAAGCATTATTTTCAACAGGTTTCCTATGTTGTCTATTAGAGCGTTTTCATTCAATTCCATCCGGTCGTAGCTATAAAAGCTTAGACATATACTTACAGTGGTTGTAACTGTCTTGTATTAGAGTTGGGCTGTAATTAGAATTGAAATATTCTAATACCTAGACCTATTAGGTTTACAGGTTCTTCTAATTTTATATCATTTTAATTATTCAAATTTGAGTTTTTAATGTTTCTGATAAAATCCTGAAATACTTATAAAAGTGATATAAGCCTAACTGCATTTAAAGCGATTCGATATTTAAATCTTGTCGGATATCTATTTGTTTGTAACTATTATTTAGATTCAAATATTTACAAAAATAAACAATATTACCTTGTGTTCCACTGCAAGTTATGTTTATAGGTAAACATTCTATAATACCTGTGATATATTATAGTCAATTAGTTACCTGAGTAACTAGTTAGGATCTAATTAGTTAATTAGCTATAAAGTTATTTAGTTAATATAGTCAATTACTGTTACCCAATCTCTGATGATATCCACACTGTAGCCGAAACTAGAATGCATGAATAAACTATAGTTTAGTGGAATGATTAGTGTATTTTTAATATTTACCATTGGTGGAGATCTGTAATATTAAAATTATAACATTTAATTTCTGTTTTTATTGTTCTCCCAAATTATGAAAAATAGAATTCGAAATAATATTTACTCTAGAAAATATTAAATGCAGCACGTTGTAACACGTATCAAAAAGTAACAGCGAAAAATATTTGGCGTTGTCAGACTCTGTGCCTATTGGGAGCGCCACTTTCCCATGCCAGGGAATTCCCTTGCAACATGAATGGGAAGAGTAGGCTACAGATAATATATATGCTTGACTTTATCTGAAAGTGGTCCGACACGGCTTAGGCGGCACTCCTTAGACTGTTTCCTGGTAGTGCGGGGCCTTCCTCGTGCCCAGGAGTCGAGTATAATAGCTTTTAACCGTCATTAAATGTCGGAACTCCCTCCGATACCGCCCCTCATCAATCTTGCCAACTTGCCAAACAATAACACACTCTGTCTTTATACCTGAAGCTTCCCAACACAAGTCCGTTCTAAAACTAAATATTCACACTCGCGCTTGTTTGTTTAGTTACTCTAATAAATACAGCATAAGTGGTCTATCTTTTACGTGCACAGTTCATATATAATTATAATTAACAAAACTTCACTTTTAATAATTTTTTAACCATTGAAAATAGCGTAAGGTAATTTCCTACACCGTTTTATTAGACTTATTTCTTTGTCAATTTCTAAACACTGGTAATACAGCAGGGTCTCGATTATCCGACCTTCACTTGACCAACTTTCAGTTACGTGGAAAAAAATTACGTGAAAATTCTCAGCAAGTGCCGAGTTTTTTAGTCTACTGTACCTTAACCCTACTTTCATTGTCGTCTCCCAGGAACCCTATCGTTGTCGTCGTCCCTCCAGAACCCTACCGACATGGTCGTCATCTCGGAACCCTACCGTTATGATCGATTCCCTCCGGAACTTTACCATCACTGACGTTCCTCCGGAACACTACTTTTTGGTCATCCCCCCCGGAACCCTAATTCTTCGTCCCTCCCAAACCCTACCGTCATGGTCGTTACTGCAGAAATCTATCGTTTTCATCGTCCACCCGGGATCCAGGCGTCATCGTCTTCACTCTTAGATTTATCTGCTTAATAAGTTACCAAAATTTATCGACCACAGCTGGCCATTTAGGTCGGATAATAGAGAATCTACCCTTGTTTACCTCACTAACATTTGTGAGACGGTCTTAGTATAAGTAGGGCCTACAACTCTATTCTTCCTCTTGTGCCTATATCGGGACGAAAATGAATGGAAATATTTCTTTCAATTCAAACACAATTTTTTTATAAGAAAAAGTAGTGAAAAAGTATTCCCCTGGCCAGCCTTATTTTCCAATTCTTTCTATTGAACACACTATAACCTATATATAGGTTCAAATATGTGGTTCAAATTTTCAATCATTAATACTTTTTATTCGTCCACTCAAGTTGAAATACATGTGTTTTTTTTAAATTTACAGGCTAGAGGATGACACTGCAGTTTTTTCAAATACTAATTCAAAAATTAAATATTAATGAATTAATTTTAGTTTCATATGGGAGAAAAACTGTTCCCAAAAGGGACAAGGTATGCAATATAGTTATTTTGTTCATTCGGCTTAAAATACATGGTAACATATAATTACATAAAACATCTGATTTTATACAAATAAAAGACATATACAAAACTCACAAATTAGTCATTTATTAACTTAGACACGTTTCAACGAAAAAGTCCTCGTCATCAGCGAGTGTTGCTATTACAAACTCTAATGTTAAACTCGACGGAGTTGAAAGTTAGAGTTTGTAAAAAGCAACACTCACTGATGATGACTTTGTCATTGAAACGCATCTGAGTTAATAAATGATTAATTTGTGAGTTTTGTGTACGTCTATCCTTTGTATAGGCCTAAACATAACCTCACAAGCTAAGCTCAAATAGTAGTTGAAGTAAATTTAATGTTATAAATTAGGCTATGTAGTAGAAACCTGTTTTAACGCATAGGTTATGTTACTTTATTTATAGGCTATGAATTATAATTATTTAATAAAATAATTTTTTGTTGATCTAAGTAAGAGATTGGTTAAACATTTTTGTTAGTTATTATTAGTTTTACCTTTTTATTTACATAAAAGCACTTTTCGGTTAATTTAAATTCTGACGCACTGTCTAACCTAATACTTGAACCAACGAGAGATTAAAAACTACAATACTATAAATGTCTCATGAACATGTAAGTAGTGTATAATATCATAACCTAGTACTTTTGTCTCAGCAACAAAGGTGGAAATAAGAGGAAATCGCTTGAGTGCTTAGTTTCCCCCAAAACTTATCAAGATACAGTATCTCGTAACACCTACGAAAAGAACATACAAACCAAAGCTGTTGGGCTGCATTTTCTGAAATATTCCCGACATCGACAAAATATTCCATGAATAAATTAAAATTTGTCAACTGTTCCACCCATCTTATATTTACAATGTTCTTCAATCTTGTTGAAAATTTCTATTTCATATGAAATACGTGTGCGGAAAATTCACGGAAAACAATTTGCCTAAAAACTTTCTTTGGAAATATTTTATCGAAAATTATTTGTTGAAAGATACAATTTATAGAAAATTAAATTTATTGGGAACTTGGCCTACACAGTATTTACTTAACAATAGGTAGAATAAGTGAAGTGAAAATACTCCAATAAATATGTTTGCAATGAAATCATCGGAATGGTATTGTGTGAACATGTAGGCATCCACATTTCCTGTGAATTAATACCGAGTGGGGGCTTGAGGCCCCACAATTTTACCCCCACTATTTACTAATTTATATTATTTACTTTTCAGAAATAGTATACGATTAATTATACTTTTCGATTACTTTTTCTATGAATTGTATTTTTGATAAATTGTTTTTCGAACAATTCTCTCTGAATCACAAAATAAGTCGTCTAAATAAGCAGGTAAATATATACATCCATAAAAATATATTTTAATGTAAATAACACGTTATTCCAAAAACATTTTTTCTAAAATTTAACACCATGTAGACCTTACTATGTCGAGACCACTTTATACAAGTGTGGTTGTATATAGAGCAATGAGAGAGAACAAGCTGTTTGTATGTGTCCGCGGTGAAGATGAAAGAATCATTCTCGCCAGGTTAAAGTTTTGAGTGACAGAGGTTGTAGCCACAAAGTGTCGCAGGAAATAGTGAGAGGCCGAGAGCGGCCTGGCACGACTGCACTTTGGCGGCGACTCGACGGTTTATATTAAACCTAACATCTTTTACTCCAAATTTAAATAAACATTCTTCTTTCATGTAAATAACTAGGCCGCTTAATTTAACCATTATTTTTTTAAAGTAAAAAGCAATACTTCACTGCATTATTGTAGATTTTTTTGCAATTCGTACTATTACTTCACACTCTCCCTCTATATACCCTGTTCAAAATTTCAATTGTTAATAAAATACTTTTTATTCATCCACTAAAATTCAAATACATATTTTATCAACTTGCAGTGGTTGGCACTTTATGTTAATACAGTTTTTCAAATATCAATTCATTAATTAATTTTAGTTTTATATGGGAGAAAAACTTTTCCCAAAAGGGGGAAATGTATAAAAATTAGTTATTTCGTCCCGTGTGGCTTAAAATAGGTAAAACAAATGATTTCATAAAACAGTTGATTTTTTATAGGTTATGTACTAGAACAGCTGTTTCAATACATAGATTATGTTACTTTATTTATATTAATTATAATTTTTGAATACAAAGTAACTAAAATAACATTATTCTTTGTTGAACTAAGTATTAATTTACTTTAAAACATTTTTGTTTATATTACTTGTTTCTTTTTTACTTACTTTATTAAAAACCCACTATAAACAAGATAAAAGTGATTTTAATTGTTGCGAATCAGAATTAAATTTTTTTTTAAACAGACATAACCTCAACATACCAAAACTAATAGAGAGCACAGTATCGTGGCTATAATTAAAAACAGTTGTAGACCTTGCGGCAAATATTTACAAGACTCTATGTACACATAGCTAACACAGTTAGCATCATCAGGAGGTTCAAATGAACCGAGGCTAGATCCTAAGACCTTATGTAGACCTATATATTCGCAATGGACACCACTTCCACTACTTCAATATACCAACACGAACGAAACTGTGTAGCCTAAACGTAAGTTGTAGGCTATGTATAAAACAGTGTATTAGTGTATAGGCTACTACAATTAAATATAGCTATTGCAAAGCAAGCTAAAAAGTGAGAAGTTATAAAAAAATATGTTTACTAACGTAACTTTCAATGCAGCAACCAGTTAGGCCTATCTTACATCATGAACACTTTTGTTTTTTTTCCAACCAAACCTAACTTGACTTGCTTTCAATATAATTAGGTAAGAAAAAGAATTTCACGATAACAATCCATAATACAAAAAAAGTATTTGCGAAAACACGACGTCATCTGTTCCCCATTGCAATAGAGGGCTGCTATATCCTACACGAATTGATTTGTTCGTGTTAACATCACGTTTTTACAACCAGACCTAACCGGACACCGTGTGGCTGCATTTTAATAAATTCATATAATAATGTAGATTAACATATTTAAGAATATTTTATTCAAAATATTATTTCAGAATTTTGTGGGTAGTCAGGATTATATATAAAAATTGCTACTCGCTTTAAATTTAAATGACCATGTTATGGAGACAAAATATATTTAAAAGGGCGTACAAAGTAAAACGAGATGTCTTTTTTCTAGTCATTTCAGTTTGTGATTCCATTCTGAGCGTATACATTGACATGGATAGGACTTTTCGGTAGGAACAAACGAATCAATAAATAAACAATGACGTTACACAAATCATATTCCTTTAGAGAAGTACAGCCTATTGTATATCTACACAGTTGCATTTAATTACTCGGGCGGGCATTGGAACGCACACACTTGTCATTCCTCGCAGAAAGAAAAGGCGGCACGGCGCGTACAAGCAGCAGGCTTACGACCGCATAAAAGTAATTTATATTAAATTGAATCTATTTTTGCCACGTTGTCCGAAGGAGCGTAATAAAGCGAACACTATAAATTTGTAATTGCTCTTCCCCAAGCCATTCGGCCTCTGCAAGAAGTAGTCATACAGCATACGGCCTTCTTCTTGTAACAATCATTCAGAAGCAGATCAAAAACATACCCACTGTCACTGTTTGAAGCAACTGTGGCGTAATGTTTATTTTTAAATAAATAAAACCTCTAAACCACAAATAACATTTATTTAAACCTTATGTACATTTCGATTGCCCAGCAATCATCTTCAGAGGTATTTAAAAAATACAACTCTTGAGTTGTATTTTTTAAATACCTCTGAAGATGATTGCTGGGCAATCGAAATGTACATAAGGTTTAAATAAATGTTATTTGTGGTTTAAAGGTTTTATTTATTTAAAAAAAAAAAAAAATACCCATTGTCATTCATATTTTTTGAAGTTGGTACTTCTCTAGCGTCTGGGCGTAAAAATTGTGCAGGGGAAAAACTTTAGTGTCATCGCGCTAATATCTTTCCGCTCAACACACTCGGCGTGCATGTGCTGTATAGGCTACAACTTTTATAAATGATAGCATATGATTTCATATATCAGCTGATTTTACGTCTAAAGTTATGTTGTAGAACAGCTGCTTAAATGCGTAGGTTACGTTACTGTATTATTTATTGTACATTATTTAGATAAGATGTTAATATTCAATATTTCTTATCAGTTTAAATATAGACTATATATATATATATATATATATATATATATATAAGCTATTATTAATAGTAAATCGCTATTATTATTTGCAAATAGCTACTACATTAAATATTTATTATTATTAGTAAATAGCTATTATGATTAGTAAACAGCTATTATTAATGGTAAATATCTAGTAGGCTATCTATTACTATTAGTAAATAGATATTATTAATGGTAAATATCTATTATTATTAGTAGCCTACATAGCTATTATCAATAGTAAATAGCTATTATTATTGGTAAATATCTATTATTAGTAGTAGTCTACATAGCTATTATCAATAGTAAAAACCTATTATTATTGGTAAATATCAATAATTATTATTATTAGTAGTAGTAGTAGCTACATAGCTATTATCAATAGTAAATAGCTATTATTATTTGCAAATAGCTATTATTATTAGTTAATAGCTATTATCAATAGTAGAATTGTTATTATTAATGGTTAATATCTATAAATACTAGTAAATAGCTATTATTTATAGTAAATAGTTATTATTATTAATAAATAGTAACATTAGTAGACTACTAATAGCTAGTAAAAGTGCTGTTAACTAAACCGTTTTCGTTAATCAAATACAATAACTGCCTCAGCATAATTGTGCATAGACTATTGTTTTAAAACTATGCAGTCGAAGACCAGCGCTGGCTACTCCGAAGTGATAAGACGGTGTCAAAGAATGTGACTGTTTATGTAACAGCTGCGCAACCGCTGTGGAGGAAAGTGTACTAAGGCAAGATAAGCCCCGGTGAGTTGGATATCTCCGTTCCGCCGTGTTACAGGAGGTGACGTATTGCTGATAACAGATGCGACTTGTATAGCCTAGGTTCTCGTCTCGAGCTTGCAATGTTTCTGTTAGGCTGAGCTGAACGGTTTCAGTTTCACACAAGAGGTTGTTATTAAAGTAAAGGCCAACAAGTTTGGTGAACAAAAAAATGAAAACCGTAAATTTTATTTAGACCTGGATTTCATTGTTAGACCTGGATAGATGTCAGATATTGTTAAAAATACCAGTCAATGTATTTATAGGGATCTTAATTCCTACTTAGATCAAGAGAAAAAATTTTGTTAGTTACTTTCTATTAAATTATTACAATTAATATAAACAAAACAACATAACCTATGCGTTAAAACAGCTGTTCTACCACATAACCTATAACATAAAATCAGCTGTTTTATGAAATCATATGTTATCACTTATTTTAAGCCAAATGGGCCGAAATAACTATATTGCATACCTTGCCCCTTTTTAAAAGGTTTTCTCCATATAAATCTAAAATTCATAAAATTTATTAATTTATTAATTTTTGAAAATTTGTATTAACATCGAGTGTCATCCACTACAAGTTATAAAAAAACGGATTTGAACTTCAGTGGATGAATAAAAAGTATTTTATTAACGATTAAAAATTTGAACAAGATAGGCTTATATATATAAGGAGAGTGAGGACTTCAGAAGGAAATGATAAAAGCGTAAAGTTGTGCTTGCAGCTGTGTAGGCAGGCCTACACATTCGCGTATCCGTAGCGCCTGCATACACAAACAGGCCGGGCAGAAGGGCTTCTGTAAAGACGCCGCCTGGGTGGCTCTCCAGTGCAAGGCTAACGTGTAATTACTTTCTAATTAGTGCTCGCAGATGAGACACACCCGGTTATTAGAGCGACCGGGTACTGTCTGTACCTGCTGGAACATTTAGTGCACACATCAAATGGACTACATTGTTTCTAAACATGTTAATCAAATTACTTCTATTAGAGTCCAGTGTTTTAAAATTATTTTCCATTCAAGTATAATCTCATAGATAAAATTATTTTCCATTCAAGTATAACCTCATAGACAAAATTATTTTCCATTCAAGTATAATCTCATAGATAAAATTATTTTCCATTCAAGTATAATCTCATAGATAAAATTATTTTCCATTCAAGTATAACCTCATAGACAAAATTATTTTCCATTCAAGTATAATCTAATAGATAAAATTATTTTCCATTCAAGTATAATCTCATAGATAAAATTATTTTCCATTTAAGTATAACTTCATAGATAAAATTATTTTCCATTCAAGTGTAATCTCATAGATAAAATTATTTTCCATTCAAGTGTAATCTCATAGATAAAATTATTTTCCATTCAAGTATAATCTCATAGATGAAATTATTTTCCATTCAAGCATAACCTCATAGATAAATTATTTTCCATTCAAGTATAATCTCATAGATGAAATTATTTTCCATTCAAGCATAACCTCATAGATAAATTATTTTCCATTCAAGTATAATCTCATAGATAAAATTATTTTCCATTTACGTATAATCTCATAGATAAATTATTTCCCATTCAAGTATAATCTCATAGATACAATTATTTTCCATTCAAGTATAATCTCATAGATAAAATTATTTTCCATTCAAGTATAATCTCATAGATAAAATTATTTTCCAATCAAGTATAATCTCATAGATAAATTATTTTCCATTCAAGTATAATCTCATAGATAAAATTATATTCCATTCAAGTATAATATGATAGATAAATTATTTTTCATTCAAGCATAATCTCACAGATAAAATTATTTTGCATTTAAGTATAATCTCATAGATAAATTATTTTCCATTCAAGTATAATCTCATAGATAAAATTAGTTTCCATTCAAGTATAATCACATAGATAAATTATTTTCCATTCAAGTATAATCTCATAGATAAAATTATTTTGAAATTGAACATGGGCTATTGACGATTACATGCTAAATCTGTGGATTGAAAGTTTGACACATCTTCCAGCATAAGAGGGCTTCTTTTAAAGACGTTTTTAAAAGATGCAAAGACGTTTAATTTTAAGTGTATTTTAGCAGTATAAGTGGTGTAAATAAATGTACTTGAATAAATCATACAATTAAATTTACTATTGCTTTAAAAGTTTAACAATTGTTACGAAACATGATAGTAAACAGATTAATGAATAAAACAAAAACTATTTTTAAAATACCTACATTGTTACTGGTGATTTTTGAAATAAAACGTTTTTTAAAAAAGTAAGGAATCTTTTAACTAAAGAAATTAGTGCTGTATTATAACAAGTAATATTTTTTTTTTAATTCCTACTTAATATAATAAACAAATTATTTTATTTACGTTTTATTAAGTAGTTACAAGTAATATAAAAATGTATATACATATGACAGAATCACAATATTAAGGGGCAAAATAGAAAGCAAAATTAGTTATCAAAATTATATAATCGATTTTAATTAGTCAGTTAATTAAAGCCAATCAATACAAACTAAAGATTTCAATGAGAGTTATTATTCAACTACTGAATAAACAAAATAAATTTAAAAAAATTTAAAATCAATTCCTACTTAGGTCACCAAAGTAAAATTTAATTTTAGTTACGTTTTATTAAATAATTACAATTAATATAAATAAAGTAACACAACCTATCCGTTTAAACAGCTGTTCTATTATACATCCTATACGATAAAATCAGCTGTTTTATGAGATAATATGTTATCACTTATTTTAAGCCAAATGTTACGAAATAACTAAATTGCATACCTTGCCCCTCTTGGGAACAGTTTTTCTTTCATATAAAACTAAAATTAATTCATTACATTTAGTTAATGAATTAATATTTGAAAAAAAACTGTATTAACATCAAGTGTCATGAAATTCAGTTTAAAAAAAATGTATTTGAACTTGAGTGGATGAATAAAAAGTATTTTATTAACGATTGAAAATTTAAACAAGATATATAGGCCTACATAAATGTATATAGGGAGAGTGTGAACTAACAGAAGGAATTTAATAAGTAAGACAATAAGATATTCTTCCAACGCATTTCAGATTCATTGTTACCTAATTGTACTAGAAAATCCACTATGAACTCCTCCTGAGAACAAATTATAGAAGATTTGCATATTTAGATTCATATAACAATAAAGGACCTATGTTTAGACTATTCCCGAAGGATTCCTATTCCTGAAGGATTCCTTTGGAAACAGATCCTTTCTGTTTAAATATCCCCTACGTGAGACGGTACGCAGCCTAATCGGACGAATTGCTTTCAATAACTCCTAAAAATCCGTTCGATAAAGAAAACATTGCAAGCGTTCCATACCATGCGTCGCTTATTAATATTTTAATTAAACTTTAAGTGTGAAAGTGACGTGTAATAATGCATAGAAAAATTTCTGTGAGTTGCTCAACAAAAATTAATTTGTCGACATATTCCTTAAAACAAGAATACAAATATTGCATGGTACAACAGCTTGAGTTTTTTTTTGCAAGAAAGAAAAGTCGTTACAACCCTTAACAAGTAATACAAACATTTTTAAATTCCTTTTATTGGCTCACACTCTCTTGATATAGCCTATATCTTGTACAAAATTTCAATAGTTAATAAAATACGTTTTTATTCATCCAATCAAAATCATATACATTTCTTTTAACCTATAGTGGATGACAATTGAAGTTAATACAGTATTTTCAAATATTTATTCAAAAAAATAAATTATAAAATTTGTGGGGTCCAACCGGATTCGAACTGAGAATTTTCACGTTCGAAGTATAGTACGACTTTCCTGTACCTAGTAATATAGCCTATTTCTCAAAGACATATATGAAATTATCCCCCCTCCCGGTTGTCGTCGAAACCTCCACTGTACAACCTTAAACTGTTGCCATGGTTACCATACAATATCATGCATATGCCTCTAGGGTAACTAAAATAAAATTATTCTTCGTTAACCTCTTTTATTTACTTTCAAAAAAAATGTTATTACTTGTTTTTAAAGTAAACTCCTTATATCAACAAAGAAATATTTTAGTTGATTCTTTTTAGTTTATAACTACAGTTAATATAAATAGGCCTATTAATGTCAGAATATTGGCAAAACAGAAAACAAATTTCCTTGCAATTTACAATTTTGTTTTCTATGCATGGTGTTGCACTATTATTTTTGTTTGTTACTATTTATTCTTTTTTTGTTACTTTCATTGTGTTGTAGTTTATTTTCGCTTTCCCTTCCCATTGTCTCTTTGTGAAGCAAGGTTCTATACCGTTTTGTTTGTTCTATTCCATTCATTCATTTTTATTCCTATATCTTTATTTATGACATTGTGTGGAAACCATGGCAACAACTTAAGGTTGTGCAATGGAGGTTTGGATGACAACCAGATGGGGGCAAAAGGAAAATTTATACATATGTGAGAAGTACATTTCTAGCTATGGTAAAGTTGCAGCAGTGCCAAAGCGCTAGACTTCGAATATACTCAATTCGAATCCTACCTAAAATCCACGAGTTTGTATAGGCCTAATTTAATTATTGCATAAACATTTGAAAAATACTGTATTAACAAAAATTGTTTACTACTATAGGTTAAAGAAAGTGTATTTAAACTTGATTGGAATAAAAAGTATTTTATATCGATTGAAACGTTTACAAGATATATATATATATATATATATATATATATATATATATATATATAAGCTTATATATATATATATATATATATCAGGAAAGTGTAAGCTAATGGGGGGAGTTGAAAAAAAATTTGCTATTTGCAACTAAAAGTTTAAAAAAATGCTTTTATAAAAAAAATAAATTCTCATTATTAAATTTACAATGTCAAAAATATTGTTGCGTTTAAAGGAGGAAGATTATGAAGCTCTTGTATATTAAAATGTAAGGGTTTTGTTATTACTTTTCATTTCGACATTATGACGGAAAATACTCTTTACACGTATCCCTATCCTAACCTAACATAAAACAGCCTGATGTGACAATGGGACACACCTCGCGAACGTCCGTTCTCCTAAACAAACTAGGGCTACTATAAGCAAGTGTAACATACTGACATATGTACAAGTGGAAAACCCAGTAGTTTAGGTGAAAATGCAATCACATAAGAGTTATTACATTGACACAACTCTGCAATTCAAAGTTTCATCCCTCTGTATTGCATTAAAATACACACACACACACACACACACACACACACACACACACACACACACACACACACACACACACACACACACACACACACACACACACACACACACACACACACACACACACACATACACACACACACACATACACACACACACACACACATACACACACAAACACACACACACGCGCGCGCGCGCACTCACGCACCCCCTCCCCCCCCCACACACACACACGCGCGCGCGCGCACTCACGCACCCCCCCCCCCCCACACACACACACACACGCACTCACACACACCCCTCCCCACACACCCACACACATAAATAAAAAAACCATGCATGTAAATGTGTGTACACTAGTCGGCTATATGTTCATATTATTTCGAACAATCTGCTGGTTTCGTGCACGGAGGAATAGGCTCAGTCCAACCAATGCGACTTTCGTCCACTTGGATAGAGCCTGGAGTGTACAAGGCTGTAAGTAGCGGACCCAATTAATTATACGGACCCGCCTACGAAGCTTCTGTTCGGTAAGCGATCGACAAAAATTAATTGCTAAACGTTAAATATTAGTTTTGCAAATTATTATCCAATTTGATTGTTTGACATATCTTACAATGTATGCCTATTGGACAGTCTCTGAAAAGAAAACAGGGCTACGGAATAGAATGGATTAAAAACACAACACATACGGCTACAAAACATTTTTAATTAATTGTCGAACGTAGCGACATTGTTGCTATATATTTCAGTAGACTATATCAATTTAGCAAAGGAAATTTCTACAGAACAAACTACATACAGTAGTTAGCGAGTGTTTTTGTATAGGAAGACCAGTAAGCCAAACAATCTGGAAATTTCTGTTTAGAACTGTTTAAAAATGTAAAATCTAAACGATAAGCGAAACAAAGTTGTGACATTTGCATTACTATCGCAATAGAATCAGTCCTAAATTTGCGGTCAACGGAAAGAGATGATTTACAATGTGTCGTGTGGAGGGAGCCGAGCGTGTTATTATTGTTAACAATATGCCAGCATCCTAAGAAAAGATTCAATGTTGTGTCGAACAAAAGGCCAAGTTGTTGCTGTAAACACGAGAACAACGGGTAAACTTCTCTCTCGCCGCGTATCTTCGCTCTCTTTCTCTAGTGAAGCTGATTTGTCAACGTCAGTGTTTCTAATAGAGCCGCCCGTAAAGTACTAACCATTCGGCAAACATTCGAGCGAAACATAAGGCTTACACGAAATAATAGGTTTGAAGTGTGGGGCGGCTTCGGATTAATTAATTTTTAAAATGAGCGACCACCTGACAACTTGGTACAGTCCCTTTTACAAAAACCAAAATGTACTCTTTTAAGAATTTGTTTTGTAGTTTCTTTGGTTTAACATCTTACATCTCAAGCCTTTAAGAATATAACTAAATAATTATTAGGACAAAACATTCACTTAGAGGTTATCTATAGTAAATACATTTACAAAGTTGCGTTTATATTGCCACTAGTTATATTTGCTTGCAAGACTTTCTTTACTGTCTAGTGTGTCGTGATAGTGTCGTGATAAAGTCGAGAAACGGAAGTTTGCAAACACACCTATCTAAAATGTCTCAGAAAACCACAGAAAACCCCGTAGAGCTAACACTTCAACAAAATTTAGTAAGTTCATATAACTTATTAAACCTCATCCCTCCCTCTGAAAAACTAGACAAATCCTTGAGGAAATGTCCTATAAGCCCAATAGAATCAACTGGTTTCCCTTGACCTACTTCAAAGACACATCAGTCCAAGTACGATGTATAATGTAACAGCTATAGCCTACTTCCTCTACTTCCAGGATACATCAGTGCCTGCACAATGTATATTGTTACAGCCATAGCCTACTTCCCCTATTTCCCCTACTTCCCCTACTTCCAGGATATATCAGTGCCTGCACAATGTATATTGTTACAGCTATAGCCACTTCCCCTACTTCAAGGATACGTCAGTGCCTGCACAATGTATATTGTTACAGCTATAGCCTACTTCCCCTACTTCAAGGATACATCAGTGCCTGCTCAATGTATATTGTTACAGTTATAGCTTACTTCCCCTACTTCAAGGATACTTCAGTGCCTGCACAATGTATATTGTTACAGCTATAGCCTACTTCCTCTACTTCCAGGATACATCAATGCCTGCACAATGTATATTGTTACAGCTATAGCCTACTTCACCTACTTCAAGGATACATCGGTGGCGGTACGATGTATATTCTTACAGCTATAGCCTACTTCCCCTACTTCAAGGATGCATCAGTGGCGGCACGGTGTATATTCTTACAGCTATAGCCTACTTCCCCTACTTCAAGGATACATCAGTGCCTGCACAATGTATATTGTTACAGCTATAGCCTACTTCACCTACTTCAAGGATACATCAGTGGCGGTACGATGTATATTCTTACAGCTATAGACTAATTCCCCTACTTCCCCTACTTCAAGGATACATCAGTGGCGGTACGATGTATATTCTTACAGCTACAGCCTACTTCCCCTACTTTTCAAGGATAGATCAGTGGCGGTACGATGTATATTGTTACAGCTATAGCCTACTTCCTCTGCTTCAAGGATACATCAGTGGCGGTACGATGTATATTCTTACAGCTACAGCCTACTTCCCCTACTTCAAGGATACATCCGTGGCGGTACGATGTATATTCTTACAGCTACAGCCTACTTCCCCTACTTCAAGGATGCATCAGTGGCGGCACGGTGTATATTCTTACAGCTATAGCCTACTTCCCCTACTTCAAGGATACATCAGTGCCTGCACAATGTATATTGTTACAGCTATAGCCTACTTCACCTACTTCAAGGATACATCAGTGGCGGTACGATGTATATTCTTACTGCTATAGACTAATTCCCCTACTTCCCCTACTTCAAGGATACATCAGTGGCGGTACGATGTATATTCTTACAGCTACAGCCTACTTCCCCTACTTCAAGGATACATCAGTGGCGGTACGATGTATATTGTTACAGCTATAGCCTACGTCACCTACTTCAAGGATACATCAGTGGCGGTACGATGTATATTCTTACAGCTACAGCCTACTTCCCCTACTTCAAGGATACATCTGTGGCGGTACGATGTATATTCTTACAGCTACAGCCTACTTCCCCTACTTCAAGGATACATCAGTGGCGGTACGATGTATATTCTTACAGCTATAGCCTACTTCCCCTACTTCAAGGATACATCAGTGGCGGTACGATGTATATTGTTACAGCTATAGCCTACTTCCTCTGCTTCAAGGATACATCAGTGGCGGTACGATGTATATTCTTACAGCTACAGCCTACTTCCCCTACTTCAAGGATACATCCGTGGCGGAACGATGTATATTGTTACAGCTACAGCCTACTTCCCCTACTTCAAGGATACATCAGTGGCGGTACGATGTATATTGTTACAGCTATAGCCTACTTCACCTACTTCAAGGATACATCAGTGGCGGTACGATGTATATTCTTACAGCTACAGCCTACTTCCCCTACTTCAAGGATACATCTGTGGCGGTACGATGTATATTCTTACAGCTACAGTCTACTTCCCCTACTTCAAGGATACATCAGTGGCGGTACGATGTATATTCTTACAGCTATAGCCTACTTCCTCTACTTCAAGGATACATCATTGGCGGTACGATGTATATTCTTACAGCTACAGCCTACTTCCCCTACTTCAAGGATACATCAGTGGCGGTACGATGTATATTCTTACAGTTACATCCAACTTCCCCTACTTCAAGGATACATCAGTGGCGGTACGATGTATTTGTTACAGCTACAGCCTACTTCCCCTACTTCAAGGATACATCAGTGGCGGTACGATGTATATTGTTACAGCTACAGCCTACTTCCCCTACTTCAAGGATACATCAGTGGCGGTACGATGTATATTGTTACAGCTACAGCCTACTTCCCCTACTTCAAGGATACATCAGTGGCGGTACGATGTATATTCTTACAGTTACAGCCAACTTCCCCTACTTCAAGGATACATCAGTGGCGGTACGATGTATATTCTTACAGCTACAGCCTACTTCCCCTACTTCAAGGATACATCAGTGGCGGTACGATGTATATTGTTACAGCTATAGCCTACTTCAAGGATACATCAGTGGCGGTACGATGTATATTGTTACAGCTATAGCCTACGTCACCTACTTCAAGGATACATCAGTGGCGGTACGATGTATATTCTTACAGCTACAGCCTACTTCCCCTACTTCAAGGATACATCAGTGGCGGTACGATGTATATTCTTACAGTTACATCCAACTTCCCCTACTTCAAGGATACATCAGTGGCGGTACGATGTATATTGTTACAACTACAGCCTACTTCCCCTACTTCAAGGATACATCAGTGGCGGTACGATGTATATTGTTACAGCTACAGCCTACTTCCCCTACTTCAAGGATACATCAGTGGCGGTACGATGTATATTGTTACAGCTACAGCCTACTTCCCCTACTTCAAGGATACATCAGTGGCGGTACGATGTATATTGTTACAGCTACAGCCTACTTCCCCTACTTCAAGGATACATCAGTGGCGGTACGATGTATATTCTTACAGTTACAGCCAACTTCCCCTACTTCTAGGATACATCAGTGGCGGTACGATGTATATTCTTACAGCTACAGCCTACTTCCCCTACTTCAAGGATACATCAGTGGCGGTACGATGTATATTGTTACAGCTATAGCCTACTTCACCTACTTCAAGGATACATCAGTGGCGGTACGATGTATATTCTTACAGCTACAGCCTACTTCACCTACTTCAAGGATACATCAGTGGCGGTACGATGTATATTCTTACAGCTACAGCCTACTTCCCCTACTTCAAGGATACATCAGTGGCGGTACGATGTATATTCTTACAGCTACAGCCTACTTCCCCTACTTCAAGGATACATCAGTGGCGGTACGATGTATATTCTTACAGCTACAGCCTACTTCCCCTACTTCAAGGATACATCCGTGGCGGTATGGTGCATAAAGAGACTGACGTGCTATACAAGTTTATCCTGCCCAATAAATTGTATATTTTAATGACTAGATGTGGTATTATACGTGTTTTCCTTTCTTATACGGGATTGTATCTAGTATAGGCGGGTTGAAATCCGTTAGTCTGTAAAGTTGTTGGATTTAAGTTGACGATACCATTATTAAATTCCAATACCCAAAACATCAGGTAAATAATTCAACACAAACTATGTGTTTATGTAACTCTCTTGGAATAACCAAATAGCGCCTAACCGCAAACAATCGGAAAAAAGCTATCGGGATGAATAAGTGTTTCTTTGTCCGACTTATTTGGTTCATATAAAAACTGTTTGTGTAGCCTTATTTTGTAACCCTGTAAGTTTTTACTTGAGTAATTCTATGGATTATGGTGATATTAAATTACGAATAAAATCGTTTTAAGCTTCGCTTGTGATCATATTATTTACAGTTTATTTCTCATCTAAAACCCGATCTCTTAAGCCGATGATCAATTGACTAAAATGTGAAGATGTGCAAGCCTTTGTATTTATTAGATAGGCCTAAACATAAACAGAAATAAAGAAAAGAATAAATAGGCTACGACTCAATAATTATAATTTATATTGTATATAAACAGAACTCTTTTTTTTATTTTTGCTTATTCATTTTATTTTTAGACGTATGCTATTTAGCCCCTCCTACACTTACGTTGATTTCCGTGTATTGCCGGACTTTATGCGAGAGCATCGGTTAAAACATTTTTACAAGACAGCCTAATATTAGCCTAACGTTAGACTAGCAGACATTAAAGCACTTACTAGATACACAAAAAGCCTTTTAATCAAATCAAAACTTTAAATATAATTTCCGGGAAAACATTAAGGCCGTGTTATTTTTGCTTTTTCAAACACTCGTAAAGTAGGCTATGGCAACGGAGTAAATCTCTGAAGACGTGAGTGATTGAAAGGCCGTCCATAAAGTTAACACTCTTGACATCTGCCAGCCTGTCTTACGACCCTGTAACAGATGCAAGGTCTTTTCAAAATTACCTTATAACAAGGTTTTATTAATAGCTAAACTTATAATTGTTTAAAAATTCTAACATGAGCCGATTTAGGTAAGAACAGTAGGCCTACAGTCCATTTTAGCCTTTACACATAATCACCTGTAAGCTATTCTAATAGCCTTCAGTATAAATATCTTTTCTGTGCTATGTTTAATCTCTTTTTTTAATTTTATAAAATGGAATTTAAAATTTAAGGGGTTTTCCAATTTTTAATTTAATTAAACTCACCGAGACTACGTTTTCGTACCAAGCAATCTTCGAGTCTAACATCGCCCTATCAGACACTTTAGTTTGTATACACTAATCTGTGCTTAGTTGACGTTTGTGGAAACGATAATTTCGAATGTGATGTGCAATGTTTGCCAGCCATTAGAACAATTATTCTTATAAAATTAGTGGGATTAATTGTCCATTACGAAGGTAAAACGTATAACCTACTTTTCCAAAACTTTAAGTAAATCCAGTAAATTTTGTTAAAATTTATTGAGACAGAACGTTTTTGATCGTTAATTTGTTTAGTTCAAAAGGAAACATTTCAAGATCTACGCAGAATAAGTCCACGAATCGTATAAATTAATTTGAATTTAGTAATAACTGATAGGCCTACAAAGTATTTAATGCTTAAATAATATCTAGTCATTATTAATTATACCGCAAAAGAAAAGATAGCCTATAACTCAAAGCTTATCTAGCTTTATAGAAATATTAAGACATCGAAATCGTAACGTAAAGTTTCCATAGAGCTAAAAACACTTGCCTACTACTGGTTACAACAGAAAATATATATAATTTATAAGTTACAAGACCCAATCAAGTTTTCTCAGAAAAAGTAATATAAACAATTATATTTTTAAAGTCAATTCCTACCTAGGTCAACAAAGAAACATTTTATGTTAGTTACTTTTTATTAAATAATTATAATGAATAAAGTAGCATAACCTATACGTTAAAACAGCTGTTCTACAACATAAGCTTTAATATAAAATCAGCTGCTCAATGAAATGATATGTTATCGCTTATTTTAAGCCAAATGGGACGAAATAACTATATTGCATACCTTGCCCCTTTTGTGAAAAAGTTTTCTCTCGTATAGGCCTAAGACTAAAATGAATTAATTATTAAATTTAAATAATGAATTAATATTTGAAAAATCTGTATTAACATGAAGTGTAGTTACTTACTTAGTAGCCATTTCACCCTTGGCTGTTGAGCCTTAGAGGCGAACCTTTGGTTGATCGTTTGGATTACGCAGGGGGCACCACGAGCAGGCGATCAACATCACCCCCCAAAAAAACATTGAGTGTCATCTACTACAAGTTAAAAATGTATTTGAACTTTAGTGGATGAATAAAACGTATTTGAATTATCGATTAAATATTTGAACAAGATATAGGCTATATAGGGAGTGTGTGAACTAATAGAAGGGAATTGAAAAATTGTTATAAAATCTCTTGTTAATATTTAAAGAAATTGTATTAACATCTAGTATGATCCACTTGAACTAGGATTTTATTAATAATACAAATCAGGATTTAAATCAATAGGGCATTAGATTATGTAGGTTTACACCTAGGTCTACAATAAAATATTGAGTTACAGATAAGCTATCACTGGTAGTTGACAAAAATTATTTCAGTTACCTTTTATTAAATAATTACAATTAATATAAATATTGTTGTTTGTTGTAATCATCTTGAATTCACTGATTAAACTATAATTAAACGATACGTAACTAAGCGAATACATAAGGGCTTACTTCCTGACGCGTTTCGAAATAATCGTTTCTTTTACGAAGCAAAGCCTCTACAAGGAGTACAACGTTTCGAAACGCGTCAGCAAATAAGCCCTATGTATTCACTTAGTTAAGTATTATTTAGTTATAATAATAGAAATATGTATATAGGGTCTACTCTATATAGAGTACAATAGAGTGACAAAAATTAGGTGGCAAAATAGAAAGTGAAATTAATTATTAAAATTAATTAATTCGACTAAATTTATTTAATGAATTAATAATTTTTAAAAACTGTATTAACGTCAACTGTCCTCCACTACAATTTAAAAAAATGTATTCAAACTTGAGCGGATGAATAAAAAATATTTTATTAGCGATAGAAAGTTTAAATAAGATAGAGGCATGTATAGCCTATAAAGTGAGTGTGTGAACTATTAGAAGAAACTGAAAACCCGTTCATTCTTCTAAACTCATTACAAATCATGTCTATTTAAATTTCGGGGAAAATATAAAGAATCTCTTAATATCAGATACACAAGCACGCAATAACACAAGTCCTAGGTGGGGCTATATACCTCTCTGGCACAATAGGGTTGCAATTATATATTATTATTTAATAGTAATTTATTCCCTAAATATATCTATCCTAGAGGGCCATTTGTAAATCTAGGCTAAATCCGGACCTAATGGCGTACTTCAATAAAAAATAATAGTAGCTTATCGTAACTACTGTAAGAAAATTAAGATAAAAGAAAACTATTGTAAATATATTTGTAACAGTTGGCTTTCTTCTAATAACATGAAAGTTTGATACTTATTAAGTATTATGGCAGTTGATTAAATTGAATGTAGGCTATCAGTTTACTTATAGCTGATAGATGAAATATGACTCTAGAGACAGCCTATGTAATTAAGGAATCTCATAACAATTTTTCAATTCTGTTCTATTAGTCCACACTCCCTCTATATAGGCCTTAGTCGTGTTCAAATTTTCAATACGATTTCAAAACGAGTTTATAAAATACGATTTTTATTCATCCAATCAAGTTCAGAAACATTTCTTTTAGTCTATAATGGATGACAATTAATGTTAATAAATTTTTTCAAATATTTATTCAATAAATAATTAAAAATTGGTTGACTATTGGGATTCGAACTATGAATCTTCATGTTCAAAGTCTAGCGTGCTTTGGCACTGCGCCAACTTTTCAATAACAAGAAAATGTAAAGGATTTTCTCAAAGACGTATAGGATCTCCCCCATCTGGTTGTCGTCAAACCACGCAATGTACAACCTCAAACTGTTGCCATGGTTACCACAAAATATCATAAATAGTGCTGTCAGGTAAAAAATAAA
Organism: Prosapia bicincta; assembly: GCA_036971475.1. NCBI lineage: Eukaryota > Metazoa > Arthropoda > Insecta > Hemiptera > Cercopidae > Prosapia > Prosapia bicincta. The sequence goes on from JBAIZL010000411.1 coordinate 407,273, forward strand.
TGAAACGAATAAAATAAACAAACTGGAAATAAGCCAACAATTATAAATTTTTTTATTGACCTCCGTAGGAATTTACTTTTAAAAAATGTTTATATTACTTGTTAAACTTGTATGACACGATGTTAATACAGTTTTTTTTTTCAAATATTACTCGTAATTCATCAATTAAATGTAGACTAATAATGAGTTTATTTTAGATTTATACGGGTGAAAAACTTTTCACAAAAGAGGCAAGGTATGCAGTTATTGTGTCCAATTTGGCTTAAAATAAGTGAAAACATATGATTTCATTAAAAAACTGATTTTATGTTATAGGCCCATGTTATGTGATAGAACAGCTATTTTAAAGCTTAGGTTATGTTACTTTATAATAATTGTAATTATTTAATAAAAAGTAACTAAAATCTTTCTTTGTTTAACAAAGTAGTAATTGACTTTAAAAAAATGTTTGTTTCTATTACTTGTTCTGAAAATACTTGATTGGGTCTTGTAGCAACATTCCGAGGCCAAAGGATTCAACACGACTGGTCTGTGAGTAAAGAGGATATTATTCGTCGCCAAGTAACCGACACTCTACCAACATTCAAAGGACGTCAAGAGAGATGGGTTTTTTATAGAAAGTGTAGAGAAAAGCGTAGACTAATAATAGAGGGGGAGGGGAGCAACGGTCACACAGAAAGGAGAGGCGTGACGGAAGGAGGGGGATCGTTGATAACAATGGATAAACAATCCCGCATACTGGAGCCAGTTTCATTGGTAATTGTGACACAAGACGTCGACATCTACCATTTTAAATTCTCTCCCACCTGCTTCTCAATCCAGTGTTTGAAAAAATGGTTCAGTATAGTTATGTTCAAAATTACAGAACCTTTGGGATTGTAAACAAATCAAACCTATACGGAGCACAGTAGCGTAATTATACGACAATAGCCCTTGCTACAAATATTTACACAACATGTTTGTTATAATGTTGTATAACTTAAAAATCTTATAGACTATAATATTGGTGTTCCTCAAGATTGAATTTAATTCTTTATAAATGCATTTCAGAAATACTTGACATTTTTTGTAAAAAATGGAAAATTCTTTTTCGATATTAAAAGAGGTGGGTGAAAAGTCAACTTCTGATTGATCGATTCTTCCAATTAACAAACATATTCCTGTAAATAAAAAATTACATCTACCAAATTTGATCGAAATCTGACGTTTCGTTCCAAAAAACCATGATTTTGGAAACGAAAATTATCGTAATATTAGTAGGCCTATATACTTGTGTGTATAAATTTGAAAAAAACATTTTTTTTAAAAAATTCCAGAGACCTTAAAACCAACTTTCATAATAGTTTCAGGCTTATATTTACCGCAATGGCTTATTTTTACCGCAATGGCTTATATTTACCTCAATGGTTTATTTTTTCCGCAATGGCTTATTTTTACCGCAATGGCTTATTTTCTAACGGGAATTCACTAAAAAACAATCGTAAAGGTTAAACGTTTTAAGAAAAATAATTATTTACTCAGTAGATATTAGAGTTAGCCATTTTGACGTTAAGAGCTGTTATTATTAGCCCTTATTTTTGCGAGTTTAAAAATGTTTTTTGGCTATTCTATCTTTTATAGTTTAAAAGATACAAATGTTCCAGTACAGAGAGTTCCCCGCGATGTCCCCGCCTCTCCCCTCCGGTATGGCGACCACGTGAGGGGCGACGACATACGTTTTTATACAAGTACCCAGAACAATAATCTGAAATAAAATTGCGTTAGGCTTTCAGTGCATGCTCAACCCCCTTTATAAGATCCTGGACGATGCTAACTGTGTACACCATGGTTGTGTAAACATTTGTAGCAAGGGTTATTGTTGTTCAATGGTTAAATCCTATCTAACCGAGTTAATGTAGGCCTGCAGTTAGAATTAGGCTATATTGTAACTCCAGTACCATTGAATGCATTTGTATGAGCGAAAATACAGTTGCAACAATGACAATCAAGAGAAGCGCAATTTATTTCAGTTAAGAAGAGCATGACAAGATGTAGGCCTAATAATGGAATAAAAACAATTGTTAGGCCTATTGTAGTACGCGTATGCTAGTTCCATCAAACTATTTTAATGGAACATTTGTTTTCTTTTTGCCTCTGTATACAGTTTTTGTTTCATATTGCCTATAGAGCCTATTACGCAAACATACGCTTATCACAAGAAACACCTGATTTCAAGAGCCGCAAAACATAAATAATAACAATTTAAAACACTTCTGCTGTGGTTTTTTATTTTAAATAAATATAACCTCTCAACTACACATAAAACTTTTAACTTAAACGCTTTTGGAGCCTATATTTTTAATGTAAAGCAATCATATTCATAGGAAATTATTACAAAAACAAGCAAAATAAACAAAAGGTTTTAAAAGTAAATTCCTACTTAGGTCAAAAAAGAAATATTTTATTTTAGTTAGTTTTATTGAATAATTACAATTAATATAAATAAAGTAACATAACCTATGCGTTAAAACAGCTGTTCTACCACATAACCTATAACATAAAATCAGCTATTTTATTAAATCATGTTGTCACATATTTTAAGCCAATTGTGACGAAATATAGTCTATTGCATACCTTGCCGCTTTAGTGAAAATTTTTTCTCCCATATAAAGCTAAATTTAATGAATGAATATTTCTAAGACCTGTAATAACATCAAGGATCACCCATTAAACGTTTTAAAAAATGAAGCCTATTTGAACTTAGTGGACGAATAAAATGTACTTTATTAACGATTGAAGATTTGAATAAGATATAGGCTATACGGCTATACTGTATAGGGTATTTAAGGACAGTGTAAACTAATATTCGTAGGAATTGAGTAATTCCTTATGAAGTTATTTTTGTAATAATCTTTAAAATTGATCGCTTGGTAATCTAAATGTACGCAAGAGTTTGAATAAAAAGTTTTATTTGTTTTTAGGAGGTTTCATTTATTCAAAATAGTTAATAATAATGCTTAAAATTTGTGAAATATGAAACATAACCTCAATACACACAAAACGGGTAGCTATTAAGATCAGCGACTACCGCTTCGATCGGCGAAATTTTTTTACCTGATCAATTTGACTTTGCTGAACACGAATCTGAAGTTTTTTTTATTCCAAACACATTAAAATAATAATAACCCAACCTAACCTGACCTGGCCTGGTTTTCTTAGGTTTATATGTGTTTACGTTAAAAATAACTTCAGATTCGTATTCAGCAAGGTCAAATCTATCAGGAACAAAATATTTCGCCGATCGGAGCGTAAGTAAGCACCAAAGTCAGGTCAAGGCAGGTTAGGTTAGGTTATTTTTTTATGTAAATATGTGTTTGCAGAAAAAATACTTTAGATTCGTGTTCAGCAAGGTCAAATTGATCAGGAAAAAAGTTTAGCCGATCGGAGCGGTAGTAGCTGATTTTAATAATTACCACAAAACGTTATAAGTAAACTTCTATATTACTATTTGTATTAATAAACTATACCCTAACATTATAATAAAGGGTCTACCCACAACGCATCCTATTAGTTATAACAAATACGCGTAGACCTATATAACTCAACTAATGCTAAAAACCGAAATCGGGAAATAATTCATCGCCCATTAAACGATAGGGTATAGACTATATGCTACGTTTTCGCACAGTAATAGACTGAATAGGCTACTATTTGGACAATGTTAAATTTAAGAATGTTTGTGTAGGCCTGGTCCGGGAATGCGGCCCGTATCTAACTTAACTAATACTACATTTTACCTTATATGCACCAAATATATTTTAACTAGATACGTTGAGCTGTATTTTAATCCAGCTCTTTATGAGCTACTAAAGAGTTATTTCTTAAAGAATCACGTAAGAATTATTTATTCTTAACCTCTCTGTAAAAAGAGGTTATGTCCCAACACCATACATAATAGATGCAACTTTTTAAGCTGAATTTATGTTTTGAGGTGATAGAAATCTCCTTGTTTCTTATTTGTCATCAAGTGAATAGCCTATCATTTTTCGAATAATAGCTTACATCAATAGAATTATATGTAGGCCTAATACTTTTTTTAAAATTAAAAATACAAAGAAATTGTAACAATTAGGCCTAGTACAGTAAAAACTGAGCAATAGTACTATTTACGTCGCATATTAACCATTCTTATTTAGAAAACCCTAACGCTTAGACTTTTTAAACACGTTAGGCCTATTGCAAAGCATGATTTCATGAGTTTAATATAATATTTTAAAGTATATCTAGTGAAGTTGGAATTTGAGTCCGATTGTACGGAATGGATACGGTTTGTGTAGGAAGCCCGGAGAGCGTCCAAAAAGGCGGCAACCACAAAGAGGCCGGCAGGGCAAGGCGGTCGCTTTATGAGGTCAGAGGTCGCCACACACTCCACCATCATGCAGAATAAATACAGAACAAAACCTTCACACTCCTGTAGGAAATGTTCAAAACAATAACCAAGTAAAAACGATCGCGTTACTTCCAGGTGTTTTCGTTTAAGAAACGGTTTTTCCACGATATGTATTTCGATCCATTGCTAATTAAATACCACTAAAGTATGTTATGAAAACCCACAAAACAAGAAATTTTTATCAATTCCTACTCAGGTCAACAAAGAAAAATTTTATTTGAGTTACATTTTATTAAATCATTACAATAAATATAAATAAAGTAGCATAACCTATGCGTTAAAACAGCTGTTCTACTACATAACCTGCAACATAAAATCAGCTGTTTTATAAAATCATGTAATCACTTATTTTAAGTCAAATGGGATGAAATAACTATATTGCATACAATGTCCTCTTTTCGAAAAGTTTTTCGCCCATATAAAACTAAAATTAATTCATTCATTCATTAATTCAAAACTAAAAATATTCATAAATTAATAAGTGCCGTCCACTAAAAGTTTAACAAATCTATTTGAACTTGGGTGGATGAATGAAAAGTATTTTATTAACGATTGAATATTTGAACAAGATATTACAGGAGAGTGTGAACTAAAAAGAAGAATTGAAATATAATGATTAAGAACTGAACACTAAATTCTTGTGATGTTTTCAAGCAAGTCGATTGATTGTTAACATGAAACAAAACTTTCTTAAACTTTACAAATGTAGATTGCACGAAGAATGTTGAACGTTTTTATTTAATTTGTTCAGCAGATTATATACATTTGTTTATGAAGGGGTTTAGATTTAAAAACTCACGAAAAACCAGAATTATTCTTTCCCCATAAGCATTATGCTTAAAGTTTCTTTAGCGTGGAGGAGGTGGTGAATAAACTGATCTTCCCTGTAGCTGTATTACACTTAAGTGCCTGAGACAACTTTGTAAACATCCCTACAATTTTACAAGCTTTATAACATTCTATAAAATTGTATTTGTATTCAGTCAGTCAGAGTGGTCCCTGTGGATTTGTAGGCTCAGCTAAGGTACGGGAGTATGGGAACAGGGGTTTCGGTATAGAGCTGGTATTAAGGATGGGTGCTTGGCAAAATGGTAAAATTAGGCAATGATATAATTTCATCAAATATATGTTGTTTCTCAATACAGACTAAAGTAAATTACATGTCAATATTACTTAAACATAACCTCTAAATAATCTCTTTTCGGGAACAGCTGTTACCACTAATATACCAGCGTGTTTGGCTGTCGGAACGGGGCAATTCGGTAGCGAGAAGGAGCTTCGAACTCAAGTAATATAGTGAGGGGGATTTGGGGAAATTGTATGGGTACTAATTAAAATCCAAAAGTAATAACGTCATTTTTATTGACTCTGCTTCACCGAACACTTTTTGCAAGATTATTTATAAGAAGTTACACTTGAAGCGTTGATTAAAATGGGGAAACGGTTGATCATTGAGTCTAAAGTATTTATTTTAATAATGCAAATTTTCGGGACTAGTTCGTGTCCTTACCCAAGGCTGTTGTGCTAGTAGAGTTATAGCCTACGTAGTGCAAATGGAGTTCTTGGTAAAGTGTCGGGGTTTGATATTTTGCCCTCACATTACACATTTAAACTCTAAATGTAAGGACTTGGATTTTTACAGCACAACAGCCTTGATAAGGGACACGAACTAGTTGCCGAAACGTGCATCATTAAAATAAATATCTTTAACTCGCTTATCAACAGTTTTCTCATTTATTTAATACTTCATTCGAGCGCTCAAATGAACATAAATTTAAATAAAAACTGTAGTTTTCACTATCTTTTCTCATGTATTGGATTTGTGGTACTGTAGAATACTGGGCCTAACCATGCCTAGCTAAACGAGCACAAATTTATCTACTTTTTCTTCCGTATCATGAAACTGCTTAATCGATTCTTATGCTGTTGGTGTCGTGAGATTTTATATTGCGTTTACAGGATCAGATTTAGGAAAATATTTTGGGGAAGGCTAGTGTGAGGGGAAGAAAGAGCCCCCCGGCTGGAAAATATTTAGGTGATATAATAGATATAGTGTAAACTCGAAGGGTCTTCTATCCGAGGGAAATAGTTTTAGGCCTGCTATGTAATATTACACACGCATTATGTAGCCCCATTTACCATATATTTACAATAGAAACAGCCTATTTATTACATTGTGGGTGGCCCTATTTATTAATGATTACAGTATGGGATTATAGTGAATAATATGGGTTTGTAAACGTATTCTACTGATTATTAACTAGATTTAAATCGAGGACGGACGCAGACATCGAAAAAGACATTTTAGTTTACATTTAAAGTGATATTTTATAGTTTAAAAATTTTCACTTTTCCATATTTTGGGAGGGGCTTGAGCACCAACCTCCCCCTCCCCCCTTTAAATCCGCCACTGTGCGTTTAAGCCAGAATTGTATTCATAAAATTAGGATTTTATGTAAAAATTACACCTGAGGCCTTAATAAGAGCTTTAGGCTTGGGGTATTGTTTTAGCAAAACAATTAACTCCTGTACTGATAATGTAAAAAAAACTAGTTGTTTGTATTAATCTAAACAGGTGTAAGCAAGTTCAATATTCACAAAAAAACTGTAGTAAAAATATTTCAAAACAGCTGACTAGCTAATGTAGGCCTGTTACATATTCTGCAGCAGGAGAAAAAGAACGTGAAACTAAACACTGTCACGGAATTCTGTTTCTTTTATTATTGAAAAAACCTCTTAAACCACAGAAATAAAATTTTATTCATGTCCTGATGTACATTTCGATTGCAAAGCAAACATCTTCAGGGGAAATCCCTACAAGACTGTAACAAGATTTGAATCTTGTAATAATTTCCTTTGAAGATGATTGCTTTGCAATCGAAATGTACATCAGGAATAGATTAAAAGGTTTTTGTGATTTAATAAGGTTTTATTTGTTTATAATAAAAATTAACCCCACAGTTGCTCTTACTTATTACTGTCATGGAAACTAATAGAATATTTTTAAACACACAGAGTTGTCGCCTGAACACATTAAAAACAACAAAAACCGTGTTCGATATAGGTTTTGTCCAGTCAGGCAGTTAGCCAGTGGCTTGAGAGGGTTCAGTCCCTTACGAAGGTTCCTGGGGAAAATACAAATTTCTCCCAGGTTTACAAGGTTACGTGCCACTTGCGACCAAGCTGTTAGCGTAGTGTGCCACATTCGACCCATTGTTCCAAAGGAAAGTACTAATACGTGTATTAGCGTACCACTAGTTTCCCGCTGCTACCACGGGGAGGTTTGGGGTTGGACTTTAAGCAACCATTTATTTATTTTTTCGATTTTATTTTATTTATTAGTTTTCTTTTACATAAAAATCAGCTACATAGCTTATGATTATTTAAAATGAACTAATTATACAATCAGACTGTAGCGTTTATGTGACTTTTTTGTTCACTCCAACTTATTTACATAGTTCAATGCACTTAAACATGTTTTCAAGTCACCTCTGTTTTTGAACTCATCATGGATATTTTTTTGTTCTCTGGTCGAGTTTTTTGAATACTTTTTCCCTTTTTGTTCCCGTTTCTCCAAGTTCCTTAAATTTTAAAATGAAAGATGTTCCCGTAGTTATTATTTTAGTTTCTCTATGAGAAAAACAAAATGCTATGTGTCTTCCTTCCAACCAAGGCATTTAACTTGCAGTTCCTGCCATCTACATTCAATATGTGACGTGGTATGGTAGCATTTTCGAACCACTGTTGAACGAAATAGTACAAGAATTCTATTAGTTTGACGTTGTTGTCTTCTGGAGCGTTCTCTACAATACTATGAATAATTATTATTGGATCCTTACAATACGATAGTCTTTGGATACGATTGACCATTTGATCAACATTGGTTTAAATCGAATAGTTTAGTTGATATAGCCTATACCAGTATTCAATAGTAGATTCGCAAGTGGCACGGTGGTAGATGGCTAGATCGCAAGTGGCACGGTGGCAGATTGCTAGGTCGCAAGTGGCACGGTGGCAGATTGCTAGGTCGCAAGTGGCACGGTGGCAGATTGCTAGGTTGCAAGTGGCACGGTGGCAGATTGCTAGGTCGCAAGTGGCACGGTGGCAGATTGCTACATCGCAAGTGGCACGGTGGCAGATTGCTACATCGCAAGTGGCACGGTGGCAGATTGCTAGGTCGCAAGTGGCACGGTGGCAGATTGCTACATCGCAAGTGGCACGGTGGCAGATTGCTAGGTCGCAAGTGGCACGGTGGCAGATTGCTAGGTCACAAGTGGCACGGTGGCAGATTGCTACATCGCAAGTGGCACGGTGGCAGATTGCTACATCGCAAGTGGCACGGTGGCAGATTGCTAGATCGCAAGTGGCACGGCGGCAGATTGCTAGGTCGCAAGTGGCACGGTGGCAGATTGCTAGGTCGCAAGTGGCACGGTGGCAGATTGCTACATCGCAAGTGGCACGGTGGCAGATTGCTAGGTCGCAAGTGGCACGGCGGCAGATTGCTAGGTCGCAAGTGGCACGGTGGCAGATTGCTAGGTCACAAGGGGCACGGTGGCAGATTGCTACATCGCAAGTGGCACGGTGGCAGATTGCTAGGTCGCAAGTGGCACGGCGGCAGATTGCTAGGTCGCAAGTGGCACGGTGGCAGATTGCTACATCGCAAGTGGCACGGTGGCAGATTGCTAGGTCACAAGTGGCACGGTGGCAGATTGCTACATCGCAAGTGGCACGGTGGCAGATTGCTACATCGCAAGTGGCACGGTGGCAGATTGCTAGGTCGCAAGTGGCACGGTGGCAGATTGCTAGGTCACAAGTGGCACGGTGGCAGATTGCTACATCGCAAGTGGCACGGTGGCAGATTGCTACATCGCAAGTGGCACGGTGGCAGATTGCTAGGTCGCAAGTGGCACGGTGGCAGATTGCTACATCGCAAGTGGCACGGTGGCAGATTGCTAGGTCGCAAGTGGCACGGTGGCAGATTGCTAGGTCACAAGTGGCACGGTGGCAGATTGCTACATCGCAAGTGGCACGGTGGCAGATTGCTACATCGCAAGTGGCACGGTGGCAGATTGCTAGGTCGCAAGTGGCACGGCGGCAGATTGCTAGGTCGCAAGTGGCACGGTGGCAGATTGCTAGGTCGCAAGTGGCACGGTGGCAGATTCCTAGGTCGCAAGTGGCACGGTGGCAGATTGCTAGGTCACAAGTGGCACGGTGGCAGATTGCTACATCGCAAGTGGCACGGTGGCAGATTGCTAGGTCGCAAGTGGCACGGTGGCAGATTCCTAGGTCGCAAGTGGCACGGTGGCAGATTGCTAGGTCGCAAGTGGCACGGTGGCAGATTGCTAGGTCGCAAGTGGCACGGTGGCAGATTGCTAGGTCACAAGTGGCACGGTGGCAGATTGCTACATCGCAAGTGGCACGGTGGCAGATTGCTACATCGCAAGTGGCACGGTGGCAGATTGCTAGGTCGCAAGTGGCACGGCGGCAGATTGCTAGGTCGCAAGTGGCACGGTGGCAGATTGCTAGGTCGCAAGTGGCACGGTGGCAGATTCCTAGGTCGCAAGTGGCACGGTGGAAGATTGCTAGGTCGCAAGTGGCACGGTGGCAGATTGCTAGGTCGCAAGTGGCACGGTGGCAGATTGCTACATTGCAAGTGGCACGGTGGCAGATTGCTAGGTCGCAAGTGGCACGGTGGCAGATTGCTAGGTCGCAAGTGGCACGGTGGCAGATTGCTACATCGCAAGTGGCACGGTGGCAGATTGCTAGGTCGCAAGTGGCACGGTGGCAGATTGCTAGGTCGCAAGTGGCACGGTGGCAGATTGCTAGGTCGCAAGTGGCACGGTGGCAGATTCCTAGGTCGCAAGTGGCACGGTGGCAGATTCCTAGGTCGCAAGTGGCACGGTGGCAGATTGCTAGGTCGCAAATGGCACGACACCGATTTACAAAACGGATAGCCTAAATGTAGAAGTTAGTACAGGATATGATTCATTCCACTACTAGTAAAATCACCCACATAGCATTAGTATATGCATAGAAGTCACACATACACACAACACCATAGGCTACATGGGGCAGCCTCCTTCCCCCCATTTAAAATCCTGGCTATAGGTCAAATTTTATTTTTTAGTTCGTGCACTGTGTGTTGTGTTTATGTGGTGGCCAGATCACACAGCGGCCGTCTATGCTTGTCATGTGTGGAGTCATATCTACCCAGTGAGGAAATTAGTGTTGAAGTGGTGTGTGCGTGGGCCTGTTTGTAAAACCTATGTGCTAAGTTTCGGAGGTGTTGTTTTAAGAAAAGCACTTTCAAGTCTGTGTGGAGAAGAGTTAATCTTGTGCATCTAGGTGGCTTTCTTGATTATTCTCAGAGCTTTGTCCTGGAATAACTGGAGTCTGTGTGTGCGTATGTTACCTGCATGGCCCCAGACGGGTGAAGCGTGTGTGATAATGCTGGCACAATGGTTACGTTTATTGTGGTATTATTTTTATTATAAGCTGACACTTGGCTTTTATATAGAAAATGGTCTAAAAAACATCAGGCACTGTCGCAGCCCTCATAGGGGCCATAAATCACGGCCTACCTGTCCCTTAAGACAATCCTTTTAGCACGCTTTCGTGAACGCCTTATTTACATTTGTTGCTATTTTTACTAGGTATTAATAAGCAACAAAACAATAAGCAACGCTATGAGTCGGCGCAAATCTAAGGGTCAATGTTTTTGAAAACGACCTGCGAGCACCTCCACCCTCCCCTCTTCCTCGACCTCTCGCCAAGGCCAGCAGCCACCAAGTACCACTTTATAAAATTTTACCTATACGTGCCTTTGTTCAGTGATTTTATTCCATAAAGCAAAGCCTATTCTGTGATCTTCAAAGCGTTAAAAACATTAAATTTCTGTTAATTTAGACAATATTCGTATTTTATCATTGCTTTTCCTATTGCTCATTTATTTAAATTACTTAATCGCTTTTAAACGCAGCCTGCCAAATACTCTAATACGAATACAAGAAAATCTAGAACTTTTTATAGAAGATAATTTTAAAAATACTTAACTAAGTGAATACGTAATTGCTTACTTGCCGACGCGTTTCAAAACATTCGTTCCTTTTTACGAAGCTAACCCTTTACGAAGGAACGAATATTTTGAAACGCGTCAGCAAGTAAGCCATTACGTATTCACTTAGTTAAGTATTTTAAAATTAGTTTAATCAGTGAATTCAAGATGATTACATCAGGCAACTTTTTATAGAAGGCTGTGAAGAGACTTCAGCGATTGTAAATACAAATAATTAATTAATGACAATTAGAATAGGCTTTTTATAGCCCGAGTATTTATAGGCTAAGTAAAATTATTGGTTTACTGCTTTGTTCTTTATACAGATCGTTAATTTTAAAAACGATACAAAGGTTTTAGTTATTACAAAAGCCCAAGGTCTACTAACTAGTGACTAGAAAACAATAAGCTATGTAATTACATGAACTGAAATAAAAGGTTTTAGCATTTGTATGTCCGTTACATCCTATCATGTAAAATGTAGTTTTTCAACTACATCTGTGTGTTAAAAGGTAGATGTAAGCGACACGGTAAATGGGTAACAGATGTGTTTTAGTGAACAAAACTAATTTAAAACCATTTATTTGGCAATAATAGGCTACTTTACACAGCGCGCGCGCGCGCGCACACACACACACACACACACACACACACACACACACACACACACACACACACACACACACACACACACACACACACACACACATACATACATACATATATATATATATATATATATATATATATATATATATATATATATATATATATATATATAATTTTTGAAATAAATAAACAATCGATGGAGCAGTTAGAAATAAATTCATAATGTTCCCAATAGAAATACAACAAATAAATAATAAATATACAAAGTTCTGCCTACACTGAACAACACACACCTCTGTCTTTAAAATAAGATATACCGCATGCGCCAAAATAAACAGTACTAAAACTGAATCACTTGTAGTTTCGGTAATGCAAAAGCTTCAAGAATGATACGAGTGTTGCCACAAACTGAATGGAGTTTATATACCCGAGTCCAACCGATTTAGCTTCTTCTTCGTTGTACGTGTTAGTAAAATAAAATCTTGCAACCTTTTCAGTAGACCCATATTGTTATTTTGGCGCGTTATCAAACAATTGTATTCCTGAGACCTTAAACTACAATAATAATAAAACAAACTAATACACAAACAAAACTTAGCACCGAACACCTACCCCCTCCCCAAGTAAATAAAATTAGGAAAAGATTCAAATTATAAATAATGTCAAAACATTTAAACAATGACTAAGAAGTAATAATAAAAACAATGAAGAAATAAAAATTAAACATTACCTAAAACAATAAAAAACAAAAGCAGATAACATGGTGGGTGGTGCAACCCTCTCCCTCGCTGCTACTATTGTTGCTAACCGGTGGTGTGGGTAACTTACAGATCATAGGACATATCCAACAACAATACACACTGTATACGCATATACATATAGTACGCATATCAGCACCTCTATGTTTACTTTCAACTCGTTTTATACTAAAACGATCTTCAGTTTGAAGTACTTGAATTTCCTCACGCGATTTTAAAGTTCATAAAAAATTTGTTACAAACATTGTCAGTTGGAAATATTTGTTTAATCTGTAGAAGCTTAAAATGAAAGCTTTATTATATAATGAAGTGAGCATTTGTGTGTAGGGAAGACGAGCGAGGGATCCGACTGCGAGTCCGAACCCGGCATCCCACTGAAGAGGAAACAGCGGAGGAGTCGCACAACGTTCACAGCCCAACAGCTGGACGAACTGGAGAGAGCATTCGAGAGAACCCAATACCCCGACATTTACACGCGCGAAGAGTTGGCGCAGAGAACAAAGCTTACTGAAGCGAGAATACAGGTAAAACTGGACAAATATTTACATCAATCCTGCCGTCAGATTTAACCGAAGTTAAACAAATTTTTCTTTACAGAAATGAACATTACAAATTTTAGTTTAAAAATATTTTAGTTGGACTAGGCAAACATTACGTAACTATTTAATTTGAAACTAACAAAAAACCACTCATTTCATTTAAATGTCGACCCTACAAATGCTTAATTTCCACCCATTAAATTAACCTCATGAAAATTTAACATATTCATGTTAAGGGAAAAATTAAACCTTACCTTATAAATTTGGTTCGATTCAAATTTAAATTTACAAAACCTATAAACCAAAACGCTAAATTTGTAAAAATGTAAAGCAGACCCCAGCTTAAATCTAATTTACAAAGTAAATTTAACTTATTTGGTCTTATTCTTATTGATCAATTTGTTGAAATTTTTAAAGAGGCGAGTACTCCTACTTTGCTATCAACAGTCATAAAGTGTATTAGACTAGTCTCTATGGGACAGTGGAACAACGATTCGAAGGAGTTTCATTATTCTTACCATTTAGACTATGGTTATATAACTTTACACATTTTAAATATTTCATATTATTTATTGATATTAGTTTACTATAACAGTTCATTCATACTAATTATTAATAGATTATATTAGACCTAATATTACGCTTTTTATATTTGGGACGATAAACTCCTCTTAGTAGGTGCAGCTAGTACTCACCCCCTCTAGGTTGTGGTGTAGGTGTGTATCATGTATAATGGTATATATTGTCAAAATCAGTGTTTCAGTAGTGTAATGTTAGACTGGGGTACTGCAAGGGTTGCCACACTCCTCTTAGTAGGTGCAGCTAGTACTCACCCCCTCTAGGTTGTGGTGTAGGTGTGTATCATGTATAATGGTATATATTGTCAAAATCAGTGTTTCAGTAGTGTAATGTTAGACTGGGGTACTGCAAGGGTTGCCAAACACCTCTTAGTAGGTGCAGCTAGTACTCACCCCCTCTAGGTTGTGGTGTAGGTGTGTATCATGTATAATGGTATATATTGTCAAAATCAGTGTTTCAGTAGTGTAATGTTAGACTGGGGTACTGCAAGGGTTGCCAAACACCTCTTAGTAGGTGCAGCTAGTACTCACCCCCTCTAGGTTGTGGTGTAGGTGTGTATCATGTATAATGGTATATATTGTCAAAATCAGTGTTTCAGTAGTGTAATGTTAGACTGGGGTACTGCAAGGGTTGCCAAACACCTCTTAGTAGGTGCAGCTAGTACTCACCCCCTCTAGGTTGTGGTGTAGGTGTGTATCATGTATAATGGTATATATTGTTACAATCGGTGTTTCAGTAGTGTAATGTTAGACTGGGGTACTGCAAGGGTTGTCAAACACCTCTTAGTAGGTGCAGCTAGTACTCACCCCCTCTAGGTTGTGGTGTAGGTGTGTATCATGTATAATGGTATATATTGTTAAAATCGGTGTTTCAGTAGTGTAATGTTAGACTGGGGTACTGCAAGGGTTGCCAAACACCTCTTAGTAGGTGCAGCTAGTACTCACCCCCTCTAGGTTGTGGTGTAGGTGTGTATCATGTATAATGGTATATATTGTCAAAATCAGTGTTTCAGTAGTGTAATGTTAGACTGGGGTACTGCAAGGGTTGTCAAACACCTCTTAGTAGGTGCAGCTAGTACTCACCCCCTCTAGGTTGTGGTGTAGGTGTGTATCATGTATAATGGTATATATTGTTAAAATCGGTGTTTCAGTAGTGTAATGTTAGACTGGGGTACTGCAAGGTTTGCCAAACACCTCTTAGTAGGTGCAGCTAGTACTCACCCCCTCTAGGTTGTGGTGTAGGTGTGTATCATGTATAATGGTATATATTGTTAAAATCGGTGTTTCAGTAGTGTAATGTTAGACTGGGGTACTGCAAGGTTTGCCAAACACCTCTTAGTAGGTGCAGCTAGTACTCACCCCCTCTAGGTTGTGGTGTAGGTGTGTATCATGTATAATGGTATATATTGTTAAAATCGGTGTTTCAGTAGTGTAATGTTAGACTGGGGTACTGCAAGGTTTGCCAAACACCTCTTAGTAGGTGCAGCTAGTACTCACCCCCTCTAGGTTGTGGTGTAGGTGTGTATCATGTATAATGGTATATATTGTTAAAATCGGTGTTTCAGTAGTGTAATGTTAGACTGGGGTACTGCAAGGTTTGCCAAACACCTCTTAGTAGGTGCAGCTAGTACTCACCCCCTCTAGGTTGTGGTGTAGGTGTGTATCATGTATAATGGTATATATTGTCAAAATCAGTGTTTCAGTAGTGTAATGTTAGACTGGGGTACTGCAAGGGTTGCCAAACACCTCTTAGTAGGTGCAGCTAGTACTCACCCCCTCTAGGTTGTGGTGTAGGTGTGTATCATGTATAATGGTATATATTGTCAAAATCAGTGTTTCAGTAGTGTAATGTTAGACTGGGGTACTGCAAGGGTTGCCAAACACCTCTTAGTAGGTGCAGCTAGTACTCACCCCCTCTAGGTTGTGGTGTAGGTGTGTATCATGTATAATGGTATATATTGTCAAAATCAGTGTTTCAGTAGTGTAATGTTAGACTGGGGTACTGCAAGGGTTGCCAAACACCTCTTAGTAGGTGCAGCTAGTACTCACCCCCTCTAGGTTGTGGTGTAGGTGTGTATCATGTATAATGGTATATATTGTCAAAATCAGTGTTTCAGTAGTGTAATGTTAGACTGGGGTACTGCAAGGGTTGCCAAACACCTCTTAGTAGGTGCAGCTAGTACTCACCCCCTCTAGGTTGTGGTGTAGGTGTGTATCATGTATAATGGTATATATTGTCAAAATCAGTGTTTCAGTAGTGTAATGTTAGACTGGGGTACTGCAAGGGTTGCCAAACACCTTTTAGTAGGTGCAGCTAGCACTCACCCCCTCTAGGTTGTGGTGTAGGTGTGTATCATGTATAATGGTATATATTGTCAAAATCAGTGTTTCAGTAGTGTAATGTTAGACTGGGGTACTGCAAGGGTTGCCAAACACCTTTTAGTAGGTGCAGCTAGTACTCACCCCCTCTAGGTTGTGGTGTAGGTGTGTATCATGTATAATGGTATATATTGTCAAAATCAGTGTTTCAGTAGTGTAATGTTAGACTGGGGTACTGCAAGGGTTGCCAAACACCTCTTAGTAGGTGCAGCTAGTACTCACCCCCTCTAGGTTGTGGTGTAGGTGTGTATCATGTATAATGGTATATATTGTCAAAATCAGTGTTTCAGTAGTGTAATGTTAGACTGAGGTACTGCAAGGGTTGTCAAACACCTCTTAGTAGGTGCAGCTAGTACTCACCCCCTCTAGGTTGTGGTGTAGGTGTGTATCATGTATAATGGTATATATTGTCAAAATCAGTGTTTCAGTAGTGTAATGTTAGACTGGGGTACTGCAAGGGTTGTCAAACACCTCTTAGTAGGTGCAGCTAGTACTCACCCCCTCTAGGTTGTGGTGTAGGTGTGTATCATGTATAATGGTATATATTGTTAAAATCAGTGTTTCAGTAGTGTAATGTTAGACTGGGGTACTGCAAGGGTTGCCAAACACCTCTTAGTAGGTGCAGCTAGTACTCACCCCCTCTAGGTTGTGGTGTAGGTGTGTATCATGTATAATGGTATATATTGTCAAAATCAGTGTTTCAGTAGTGTAATGTTAGACTGGGGTACTGCAAGGGTTGCCAAACACCTCTTAGTAGGTGCAGCTAGTACTCACCCCCTCTAGGTTGTGGTGTAGGTGTGTATCATGTATAATGGTATATATTGTCAAAATCAGTGTTTCAGTAGTGTAATGTTAGACTGAGGTACTGCAAGGGTTGCCAAACACCTCTTAGTAGGTGCAGCTAGTACTCACCCCCTCTAGGTTGTGGTGTAGGTGTGTATCATGTATAATGGTATATATTGTCAAAATCAGTGTTTCAGTAGTGTAATGTTAGACTGGGGTACTGCAAGGGTTGCCAAACACCTCTTAGTAGGTGCAGCTAGTACTCACCCCCTCTAGGTTGTGGTGTAGGTGTGTATCATGTATAATGGTATATATTGTCAAAATCAGTGTTTCAGTAGTGTAATGTTAGACTGGGGTACTGCAAGGGTTGCCAAACACCTCTTAGTAGGTGCAGCTAGTACTCACCCCCTCTAGGTTGTGGTGTAGGTGTGTATCATGTATAATGGTATATATTGTCAAAATCAGTGTTTCAGTAGTGTAATGTTAGACTGAGGTACTGCAAGGGTTGCCAAACACCTCTTAGTAGGTGCAGCTAGTACTCACCCCCTCTAGGTTGTGGTGTAGGTGTGTATCATGTATAATGGTATATATTGTCAAAATCAGTGTTTCAGTAGTGTAATGTTAGACTGGGGTACTGCAAGGGTTGCCAAACACCTCTTAGTAGGTGCAGCTAGTACTCACCCCCTCTAGGTTGTGGTGTAGGTGTGTATCATGTATAATGGTATATATTGTCAAAATCAGTGTTTCAGTAGTGTAATGTTAGACTGGGGTACTGCAAGGGTTGCCAAACACCTCTTAGTAGGTGCAGCTAGTACTCACCCCCTCTAGGTTGTGGTGTAGGTGTGTATCATGTATAATGGTATATATTGTCAAAATCAGTGTTTCAGTAGTGTAATGTTAGACTGAGGTACTGCAAGGGTTGCCAAACACCTCTTAGTAGGTGCAGCAAGTACTCACCCCCTCTAGGTTGTCGTGTATGTGTGTATTATGTACGATTGTATATATTGTCAAAATCAGTGTTTCAGTAATGTAATGTTAGACTGGGGTACTGCAAGGGTTGCCAAACACCTCTTAGTAGGTGCAGCTAGTACGCACCCCCTTCTAGGTTGTGGTGTAGCTGTGTAACATGTATAATGGTATATATTGTCAAAATCAGTGTTTCAGTAGTGTAATGTTAGACTGGGGTACTGCAAGGGTTGCCAAACCTCTTTTAGTAGGTGCAGCTAGTACGCACTCCCCTCTAGGATGTGGTGTAGGTGTGTATCATGTATAATGGTATATATTGTCAAAATCAGTGTTTCAGTAGTGTAATGTTAGACTGAGGTACTGCAAGGGTTGCCAAACACCTCTTAGTAGGTGCAGCTAGTGCTCACCCCATCTAGGTTGTGGTGTAGGTGTGTATTATGTACAATTGTATATATTGTCAAAATCAGTGTTTCAGTAGTGTAATGTTAGACTGGGGTACTGCAAGGGTTGCCAAACACCTCTTAGTAGGTGCAGCTAGTACTCACCCCCTCTAGGTTGTGGTGTAGGTGTGTATCATGTATAATGGTATATATTGTCAAAATAAGTGTTTCAGTAGTGTAATGTTAGACTGGGGTACTGCAAGGGTTGCCAAACTCCTTTTAGTAGGTGCAGCTAGTACTCACCCCCTCTAGGTTGTGGTGTAGGTGTGTATTATGTACGATTGTATATATTGTCAAAATCAGTGTTTCAGTAGTGTAATGTTAGACTGAGGTACTGCAAGGGTTGCCAAACACCTCTTAGTAGGTGCAGCTAGTACTCACCCCCTCTAGGTTGTGGTGTAGG
Source organism: Prosapia bicincta (assembly GCA_036971475.1). Classification (NCBI taxonomy): domain Eukaryota; kingdom Metazoa; phylum Arthropoda; class Insecta; order Hemiptera; family Cercopidae; genus Prosapia; species Prosapia bicincta. The sequence goes on from JBAIZL010000411.1 coordinate 426,211, forward strand.
TGTGTATCATGTATAATGGTATATATTGTCAAAATCAGTGTTTCAGTAGTGTAATGTTAGACTGGGGCACTGTAAGGGTTGCCAAACACCTCTTAGTAGGTGCAGCTAGTACTCACCCCCTCTAGGTTGTGGTGTAGCTGTGTAACATGTATAATGGTATATATTGTCAAAATCAGTGTTTCAGTAGTGTAATGTTAGACTGGGGTACTGCAAGGGTTGCCAAACACGTCTTAGTAGGTGCAGCTAGTACTCACCCCCTCTAAGTTGTGGTGTATGTGTGTATCATGTATAATGGTATATATTGTCAAAATCAGTGTTTCAGTAGTGTAATGTTAGACTGGGGTACTGCAAGGGTTGCCAAACACCTCTTAGTAGGTGCAGCTAGTGCTCACCCCCCTCTAGGTTGTGGTGTATGTGTGTATCATGTATAATGGTATATATTGTCAAAATCAGTGTTTCAGTAGTGTAATGTTAGACTGAGGTACTGCAAGGTTTGCCAAACCCCTTTTAGTAGGTGCAGCTAGTACGCACTCCCCTCTAGGTTGTGGTGTATGTGTGTATCATGTATAATGGTATATATTGTCAAAATCAGTGTTTCAGTAGTGTAATGTTAGACTGGGGTACTGCAAGGGTTGCCAAACACCTCTTAGTAGGTGCAGCTAGTGCTCACCCCCCTCTAGGTTGTGGTGTATGTGTGTATCATGTATAATGGTATATATTGTCAAAATCAGTGTTTCAGTAGTGTAATGTTAGACTGGGGTACTGCAAGGGTTGCCAAACCCCTTTTAGTAGGTGCAGCTAGTACGCACCCCCCTCTAGGTTGTGGTGTATGTGTGTATCATGTATAATGGTATATATTGTCAAAATACGTGTTTCAGTAGTGTAATGTTAGACTGGTGTACTGCAAGGGTTGCCACACACCTCTTAGTAGGTGCAGCTAGTACTCACCCCCTCTAGGTTGTGGTGTAGGTGTGTATCATGTATAATGGTATATATTGTCAAAATCAGTGTTTCAGTAGTGTAATGTTAGACTGGGGTACTGCAAGGGTTGCCACACTCCTCTTAGTAGGTGCAGCTAGTACTCACCCTTTCTAGGTTGTGGTGTAGGTGTGTATCATGTATAATGGTATATATTGTCAAAATCAGTGTTTCAGTAGTGTAATGTTAGACTGGTGTACTGCAAGGGTTGCCACACACCTCTTAGTAGGTGCAGCTAGTACTCACCCCCTCTAGGTTGTGGTGTAGGTGTGTATCATGTATAATGGTATATATTGTCAAAATCAGTGTTTTTAGTAGTGTAATGTTAGACTGGGGTACTGCAAGGGTTGCCACACTCCTCTTAGTAGGTGCAGCTAGTACTCACTCCCTCTAGGTTGTGGTGTAGGTGTGTATCATGTATAATGGTATATATTGTCAAAATCAGTGTTTCAGTAGTGTAATGTTAGACTGGGGTACTGCAAGGGTTGCCACACTCCTCTTAGTAGGTGCAGCTAGTACTCACCCCCTCTAGGTTGTGGTGTAGGTGTGTATCATGTATAATGGTATATATTGTCAAAATCAGTGTTTCAGTAGTGTAATGTTAGACTGGGGTACTGCAAGGGTTGCCAAACCTCTTTTAGTAGGTGCAGCTAGTACGCACTCCCCTCTAGGATGTGGTGTAGGTGTGTATCATGTATAATGGTATATATTGTCAAAATCAGTGTTTCAGTAGTGTAATGTTAGACTGAGGTACTGCAAGGGTTGCCAAACACCTCTTAGTAGGTGCAGCTAGTGCTCACCCCATCTAGGTTGTGGTGTAGGTGTGTATTATGTACAATTGTATATATTGTCAAAATCAGTGTTTCAGTAGTGTAATGTTAGACTGGGGTACTGCAAGGGTTGCCAAACACCTCTTAGTAGGTGCAGCTAGTACTCACCCCCTCTAGGTTGTGGTGTAGGTGTGTATCATGTATAATGGTATATATTGTCAAAATAAGTGTTTCAGTAGTGTAATGTTAGACTGGGGTACTGCAAGGGTTGCCAAACTCCTTTTAGTAGGTGCAGCTAGTACTCACCCCCTCTAGGTTGTGGTGTAGGTGTGTATTATGTACGATTGTATATATTGTCAAAATCAGTGTTTCAGTAGTGTAATGTTAGACTGAGGTACTGCAAGGGTTGCCAAACACCTCTTAGTAGGTGCAGCTAGTACTCACCCCCTCTAGGTTGTGGTGTAGGTGTGTATCATGTATAATGGTATATATTGTCAAAATCAGTGTTTCAGTAGTGTAATGTTAGACTGGGGCACTGTAAGGGTTGCCAAACACCTCTTAGTAGGTGCAGCTAGTACTCACCCCCTCTAGGTTGTGGTGTAGCTGTGTAACATGTATAATGGTATATATTGTCAAAATCAGTGTTTCAGTAGTGTAATGTTAGACTGGGGTACTGCAAGGGTTGCCAAACACGTCTTAGTAGGTGCAGCTAGTACTCACCCCCTCTAAGTTGTGGTGTATGTGTGTATCATGTATAATGGTATATATTGTCAAAATCAGTGTTTCAGTAGTGTAATGTTAGACTGGGGTACTGCAAGGGTTGCCAAACACCTCTTAGTAGGTGCAGCTAGTGCTCACCCCCCTCTAGGTTGTGGTGTATGTGTGTATCATGTATAATGGTATATATTGTCAAAATCAGTGTTTCAGTAGTGTAATGTTAGACTGAGGTACTACAAGGTTTGCCAAACCCCTTTTAGTAGGTGCAGCTAGTACGCACTCCCCTCTAGGTTGTGGTGTATGTGTGTATCATGTATAATGGTATATATTGTCAAAATCAGTGTTTCAGTACTGTAATGTTAGACTGGGGTACTGCAAGGGTTGCCAAACACCTCTTAGTAGGTGCAGCTAGTGCTCACCCCCCTCTAGGTTGTGGTGTATGTGTGTATCATGTATAATGGTATATATTGTCAAAATCAGTGTTTCAGTAGTGTAATGTTAGACTGGGGTACTGCAAGGGTTGCCAAACCCCTTTTAGTAGGTGCAGCTAGTACGCACCCCCCTCTAGGTTGTGGTGTATGTGTGTATCATGTATAATGGTATATATTGTCAAAATACGTGTTTCAGTAGTGTAATGTTAGACTGGTGTACTGCAAGGGTTGCCACACACCTCTTAGTAGGTGCAGCTAGTACTCACCCCCTCTAGGTTGTGGTGTAGGTGTGTATCATGTATAATGGTATATATTGTCAAAATCAGTGTTTCAGTAGTGTAATGTTAGACTGGGGTACTGCAAGGGTTGCCACACTCCTCTTAGTAGGTGCAGCTAGTACTCACCCCCTCTAGGTTGTGGTGTAGGTGTGTATCATGTATAATGGTATATATTGTCAAAATCAGTGTTTCAGTAGTGTAATGTTAGACTGGTGTACTGCAAGGGTTGCCACACACCTCTTAGTAGGTGCAGCTAGTACTCACCCCCTCTAGGTTGTGGTGTAGGTGTGTATCATGTATAATGGTATATATTGTCAAAATCAGTGTTTCAGTAGTGTAATGTTAGACTGGGGTACTGCAAGGGTTGCCACACTCCTCTTAGTAGGTGCAGCTAGTACTCACCCCCTCTAGGTTGTGGTGTAGGTGTGTATCATGTATAATGGTATATATTGTCAAAATCAGTGTTTCAGTAGTGTAATGTTAGACTGGGGTACTGCAAGGGTTGCCACACTCCTCTTAGTAGGTGCAGCTAGTACTCACCCCCTCTAGGTTGTGGTGTAGGTGTGTATCATGTATAATGGTATATATTGTCAAAATCAGTGTTTCAGTAGTGTAATGTTAGACTGGGGTACTGCAAGGGTTGCCAAACACCTCTTAGTAGGTGCAGCAAGTACTCACCCCCTCTAGGTTGTGGTGTAGGTGTGTATCATGTATAATGGTATATATTGTCAAAATCAGTGTTTCAGTAGTGTAATGTTAGACTGGGGTACTGCAAGGGTTGCCAAACACCTCTTAGTAGGTGCAGCTAGTACGCACCCCCTTCTAGGTTGTGGTGTAGCTGTGTAACATGTATAATGGTATATATTGTCAAAATCAGTGTTTCAGTAATGTAATGTTAGACTGAGGTACTGCAAGGGTTGCCAAACACCTCTTAGTAGGTGCAGCTAGTACGCACCCCCTTCTAGGTTGTGGTGTAGCTGTGTAACATGTATAATGGTATATATTGTCAAAATCAGTGTTTCAGTAGTGTAATGTTAGACTGGGGTACTGCAAGGGTTGCCAAACACCTCTTAGTAGGTGCAGCTAGTACTCACCCCCTCTATGTTGTGGTGTAGGTGTGTAACATGTATAATGGTATATATTGTCAAAATCAGTGTTTCAGTAGTGTAATGTTAGACTGGGGTACTGCAAGGGTTGCCAAACCTCTTTTAGTAGGTGCAGCTAGTACTCACCCCCTCTATGTTGTTGTGTAGCTGTGTAACATGTATAATGGTATATATTGTCAAAATCAGTGTTTCAGTAGTGTAATGTTAGACTGGGGTACTGCAAGGGTTGCCAAACACCTCTTAGTAGGTGCAGCTAGTGCTCACCCCATCTAGGTTGTGGTGTAGGTGTGTATCATGTATAATGGTATATATTGTCAAAATCAGTGTTTCAGTAGTGTAATGTTAGACTGGGGTACTGCAAGGGTTGCCAAACACCTCTTAGTAGGTGCAGCTAGTACTCACCCCCTCTATGTTGTGGTGTAGGTGTGTATCATGTATAATGGTATATATTGTCAAAATCAGTGTTTCAGTAGTGTAATGTTAGACTGGGGTACTGCAAGGGTTGCCAAACACCTCTTAGTAGGTGCAGCTAGTACTCACCCCCTCTATGTTGTGGTGTAGGTGTGTATCATGTATAATGGTATATATTGTCAAAATCAGTGTTTCAGTAGTGTAATGTTAGACTGGGGTACTGCAAGTGTTGCCAAACACCTCTTAGTAGGTGCAGCTAGTGCTCCCCCATCTAGGTTGTGGTGTAGGTGTGTATCATGTATAATGGTATATATTGTCAAAATCAGTGTTTCAGTAGTGTAATGTTAGACTGAGGTACTGCAAGGTTTGCCAAACCCCTTTTAGTAGGTGCAGCTAGTACTCACCCCATCTAGGTTGTGGTGTAGGTGTGTATCATGTATAATGGTATATATTGTCAAAATCAGTGTTTCAGTAGTGTAATGTTAGACTGGGGTACTGCAAGGGTTGCCAAACACCTCTTAGTAGGTGCAGCTAGTATGCACTCCACTCTAGGTTGTGGTGTAGGTGTGTATCATGTATAATGGTATATATTGTCAAAATCAGTGTTTCAGTAGTGTAATGTTAGACTGGGGTACTGCAAGGGTTGCCAATCACCTCTTAGTAGGTGCAGCTAGTACTCACCCGCTCTAGGTTGTGGTGTAGGTGTGTATCATGTATAATGGTATATATTGTCAAAATCAGTGTTTCAGTAGTGTAATGTTAGACTGGGGTACTGCAAGGGTTGCCAATCACCTCTTAGTAGGTGCAGCTAGTACTCACCCGCTCTAGGTTGTGGTGTAGGTGTGTATCATGTATAATGGTATATATTGTCAAAATCAGTGTTTCAGTAGTGTAATGTTAGACTGTGGTACTGCAATTGTTGCCAAACACCTCTTAGTAGGTGCAGCTAGTACTCACCCCCTCTATGTTGTGGTGTAGGTGTGTATCATGTATAATGGTATATATTGTCAAAATCAGTGTTTCAGTAGTGTAATGTTAGACTGGGGTACTGCAAGGGTTGCCAAACACCTCTTAGTAGGTGCAGCTAGTACTCACCCCCTCTAGGTTGTGGTGTAGGTGTGTATCATGTATAATGGTATATATTGTCAAAATCAGTGTTTCAGTAGTGTAATGTTAGACTGGGGTACTGCAAGGGTTGCCAAACACCTCTTAGTAGGTGCAGCTAGTGCTCACCCCATCTAGGTTGTGGTGTAGGTGTGTATCATGTATAATGGTATATATTGTCAAAATCAGTGTTTCAGTAGTGTAATGTTAGACTGAGGTACTGCAAGGTTTGCCAAACCCCTTTTAGTAGGTGCAGCTAGTACTCACCCCATCTAGGTTGTGGTGTAGGTGTGTATCATGTATAATGGTATATATTGTCAAAATCAGTGTTTCAGTAGTGTAATGTTAGACTGGGGTACTGCAAGGGTTGCCAAACACCTCTTAGTAGGTGCAGCTAGTATGCACTCCCCTCTAGGTTGTGGTGTAGGTGTGTATCATGTATAATGGTATATATTGTCAAAATCAGTGTTTCAGTAGTGTAATGTTAGACTGGGGTACTGCAAGGGTTGCCAATCACCTCTTAGTAGGTGCAGCTAGTACTCACCCGCTCTAGGTTGTGGTGTAGGTGTGTATCATGTATAATGGTATATATTGTCAAAATCAGTGTTTCAGTAGTGTAATGTTAGACTGGGGTACTGCAAGGGTTGCCAAACACCTCTTAGTAGGTGCAGCTAGTATGCACTCCCCTCTAGGTTGTGGTGTAGGTGTGTATCATGTATAATGGTATATATTGTCAAAATCAGTGTTTCAGTAGTGTAATGTTAGACTGGGGTACTGCAAGGGTTGCCAATCACCTCTTAGTAGGTGCAGCTAGTACTCACCCGCTCTAGGTTGTGGTGTAGGTGTGTATCATGTATAATGGTATATATTGTCAAAATCAGTGTTTCAGTAGTGTAATGTTAGACTGTGGTACTGCAATTGTTGCCAAACACCTCTTAGTAGGTGCAGCTAGTACTCACCCCCTCTATGTTGTGGTGTAGGTGTGTATCATGTATAATGGTATATATTGTCAAAATCAGTGTTTCAGTAGTGTAATGTTAGACTGGGGTACTGCAAGGGTTGCCAAACACCTCTTAGTAGGTGCAGCTAGTACTCACCCCCTCTAGGTTGTGGTGTAGGTGTGTATCATGTATAATGGTATATATTGTCAAAATCAGTGTTTCAGTAGTGTAATGTTAGACTGGGGTACTGCAAGGGTTGCCAAACACCTCTTAGTAGGTGCAGCTAGTGCTCACCCCATCTAGGTTGTGGTGTAGGTGTGTATCATGTATAATGGTATATATTGTCAAAATCAGTGTTTCAGTAGTGTAATGTTAGACTGAGGTACTGCAAGGTTTGCCAAACCCCTTTTAGTAGGTGCAGCTAGTACTCACCCCATCTAGGTTGTGGTGTAGGTGTGTATCATGTATAATGGTATATATTGTCAAAATCAGTGTTTCAGTAGTGTAATGTTAGACTGGGGTACTGCAAGGGTTGCCAAACACCTCTTAGTAGGTGCAGCTAGTATGCACTCCCCTCTAGGTTGTGGTGTAGGTGTGTATCATGTATAATGGTATATATTGTCAAAATCAGTGTTTCAGTAGTGTAATGTTAGACTGGGGTACTGCAAGGGTTGCCAATCACCTCTTAGTAGGTGCAGCTAGTACTCACCCGCTCTAGGTTGTGGTGTAGGTGTGTATCATGTATAATGGTATATATTGTCAAAATCAGTGTTTCAGTAGTGTAATGTTAGACTGGGGTACTGCAAGGGTTGCCAATCACCTCTTAGTAGGTGCAGCTAGTACTCACCCGCTCTAGGTTGTGGTGTAGGTGTGTATCATGTATAATGGTATATATTGACAAAATCAGTGTTTCAGTAGTGTAATGTTAGACTGGGGTACTGCAAGGGTTGCCAAACACCTCGTAGTAGGTGCAGCTAGTACTCACCCCCTCTAGGTTGTGGTGTAAGTGTGTATCATGTATAATGGTATATATCGTCAAAATCAGTGTTTCAGTAGTGTAATGTTAGACTGGGGTACTGCAAGGGTTGCCAAACACCTCTTAGTAGGTGCAGCTAGTACTCACCCCCTCTAGGTTGTGGTGTAGGTGTGTATCATGTATAATGGTATATATTGTCAAAATCAGTGTTTCAGTAGTGTAATGTTAGACTGGGGTACTGCAAGGGTTGCCAAACCCCTTTTAGTAGGTGCAGCTAGTGCTCACCCCATCTAGGTTGTGGTGTAGGTGTGTAACATGTATAATGGTATATATTGTCAAAATCAGTGTTTCAGTAGTGTAATGTTAGACTGGGGTACTGCAAGGGTTGCCAAACACCTCTTAGTAGGTGCAGCTAGTACTCACCCCCTCTATGTTGTGGTGTAGGTGTGTATCATGTATAATGGTATATATTGTCAAAATCAGTGTTTCAGTAGTGTAATGTTAGACTGGGGTACTGCAAGGGTTGCCACACACCTCTTAGTAGGTGCAGCTAGTACTCACCCCCTCTATGTTGTGGTGTAGGTGTGTATCATGTATAATGGTATATATTGTCAAAATCAGTGTTTCAGTAGTGTAATGTTAGACTGGGGTACTGCAAGGGTTGCCAAACACCTCTTAGTAGGTGCAGCTAGTACTCACCCCCTCTAGGTTGTGGTGTAGGTGTGTATCATGTATAATGGTATATATTGTCAAAATCAGTGTTTCAGTAGTGTAATGTTAAACTGGGGTACTGCAAGGGTTGCCAAACACCTCTTAGTAGGTGCAGCAAGTACTCACCCCCTCTAGGTTGTCGTGTATGTGTGTATTATGTACGATTGTATATATTGTCAAAATCAGTGTTTCAGTAATGTAATGTTAGACTGGGGTACTGCAAGGGTTGCCAAACACCTCTTAGTAGGTGCAGCAAGTACTCACCCCCTCTAGGTTGTCGTGTATGTGTGTATTATGTACGATTGTATATATTGTCAAAATCAGTGTTTCAGTAATGTAATGTTAGACTGAGGTACTGCAAGGGTTGCCAAACACCTCTTAGTAGGTGCAGCTAGTACTCACCCCCTCTATGTTGTGGTGTAGGTGTGTATCATGTATAATGGTATATATTGTCAAAATCAGTGTTTCAGTAGTGTAATGTTAGACTGGGGTACTGCAAGGGTTGCCAATCACCTCTTAGTAGGTGCAGCTAGTACTCACCCGCTCTAGGTTGTGGTGTAGGTGTGTATCATGTATAATGGTATATATTGACAAAATCAGTGTTTCAGTAGTGTAATGTTAGACTGGGGTACTGCAAGGGTTGCCAAACACCTCTTAGTAGGTGCAGCTAGTACTCACCCCCTCTAGGTTGTGGTGTAAGTGTGTATCATGTATAATGGTATATATTGTCAAAATCAGTGTTTCAGTAGTGTAATGTTAGACTGGGGTACTGCAAGGGTTGCCAAACACCTCTTAGTAGGTGCAGCTAGTACTCACCCCCTCTATGTTGTGGTGTAGGTGTGTATCATGTATAATGGTATATATTGTCAAAATCAGTGTTTCAGTAGTGTAATGTTAGACTGGGGTACTGCAAGGGTTGCCACACACCTCTTAGTAGGTGCAGCTAGTACTCACCCCCTCTATGTTGTGGTGTAGGTGTGTAACATGTATAATGGTATATATTGTCAAAATCAGTGTTTCAGTAGTGTAATGTTAGACTGGGGTACTGCAAGGGTTGCCAAACACCTCTTAGTAGGTGCAGCTAGTGCTCACCCCATCTAGGTTGTGGTGTAGGTGTGTATCATGTATAATGGTATATATTGTCAAAATCAGTGTTTCAGTAGTGTAATGTTAGACTGGGGTACTGCAAGGGTTGCCAAAACCCTTTTAGTAGGTGCAGCTAGTGCTCACCCCATCTAGGTTGTGGTGTAGGTGTGTAACATGTATAATGGTATATATTGTCAAAATCAGTGTTTCAGTAGTGTAATGTTAGACTGGGGTACTGCAAGGGTTGCCAAACACCTCTTAGTAGGTGCAGCTAGTACTCACCCCCTCTATGTTGTGGTGTAGGTGTGTATCATGTATAATGGTATATATTGTAAAAATCAGTGTTTCAGTAGTGTAATGTTAGACTGGGGTACTGCAAGGGTTGCCACACACCTCTTAGTAGGTGCAGCTAGTACTCACCCCCTCTATGTTGTGGTGTAGGTGTGTAACATGTATAATGGTATATATTGTCAAAATCAGTGTTTCAGTAGTGTAATGTTAGACTGGTGTACTGCAAGGGTTGCCAAACACCTCTTAGTAGGTGCAGCTAGTACGCACCCCCTTCTAGGTTGTGGTGTAGCTGTGTAACATGTATAATGGTATATATTGTCAAAATCAGTGTTTCAGTAGTGTAATGTTAGACTGGGGTACTGCAAGGGTTGCCAAACACCTCTTAGTAGGTGCAGCTAGTACTCACCCCATCTAGGTTGTGGTGTAGGTGTGTATCATGTATAATGGTATATATTGTCAAAATCAGTGTTTCAGTAGTGTAATGTTAGACTGGGGTACTGCAAGGGTTGCCACACACCTCTTAGTAGGTGCAGCTAGTACTCACCCCATCTAGGTTGTGGTGTAGGTGTGTATCATGTATAATGGTATATATTGTCAAAATCAGTGTTTCAGTAGTGTAATGTTAGACTGGGGTACTGCAAGGGTTGCCAAACACCTCTTAGTAGGTGCAGTTAGTACTCACCCCCTCTAGGTTGTGGTGTAGGTGTGTATCATGTTTAATGGTACATATTGTCAAAATCAGTGTTTCAGTAGTGTAATGTTAGACTGGGGTACTGCAAGGGTTATCAAACACCTCTTAGTAGGTGCAGCTAGTACTCACCCCCTCTAGGTTGTGGTGTAGGTGTGTATCATGTATAATGGTACATATTGTCAAAATCAGTGTTTCAGTAGCGTAATGTTTGACTGGGGTACTGCAAGGGTTGCCAAACACCTCTTAGTAGGTGCAGCTAGTACTCACCCCCTCTAAGTTGTGGTGTAGGTGTGTATCATGTATAATGGTATATATTGTCAAAATCAGTGTTTCAGTAGTGTAATGTTAGACTGGGGTACTGCAAGGGTTGCCAAACACCTCTTAGTAGGTGCAGCTAGTACTCACCCCCTCTAGGTTGTGGTGTAGGTGTGTATCATGTATAATGGTATATATTGTCAAAATCAGTGTTTCAGTAGTGTAATGTTAGACTGGGGTACTGCAAGGGTTGCCAAACACCTCTTAGTAGGTGCAGCTAGTACTCACCCCCTCTAGGTTGTGGTGTAGGTGTGTATCATGTATAATGGTATATATTGTCAAAATCAGTGTTACAGTAGTGTAATGTTTGAATGGGGTACTGCAAGGGTTGCCAACCCCCTTTTAGTAGGTGCAGCTAGTACGCACCCCTCTAGGTTATCGTGTATGTGTGTATCATGTATAATGGTATATATTGTCAAAATCAGTGTTTCAGTAGTGTAATGTTAAACTGGGGTACTGCAAGGTGTGCCAAACCCCTTTTAGTAGGTGCAGCTAGTGCTCACCCCCTCTAGGTTGTCGAGTATGTGTGTATTATGTACGACTGTATATATTGTTGAAATCAGTGTTTACAGTAGTGTAATGTTTGAATGGGGTACTGCAAGGTTTGCCAAACCTCTTTTAGTAGGTGCAGCTAGTACGCACCCCTCTAGGTTATCGTGTATGTGTGTATCATGTATAATGGTATATATTGTCAAAATCAGTGTTTCAGTAGTGTAATGTTAAACTGGGGTACTGCAAGGTGTGCCAAACCCCTTTTAGTAGGTGCAGCTAGTACGCACTCCCCTCTAGGTTGTGGTGTATGTGTGTATTATGTACGTGTGTATATATTGTTGAAATCAGTGTTTACAGTAGTGTAATGTTTGAATGGGGTACTGCAAGGTTTGCCAAACCTCTTTTAGTAGGTGCAGCTAGTACTCACCCCTCTAGGTGATCGTGTATGTGTGTATCATGTATAATGGTATATATTGTCAAAATCAGTGTTTCAGTAATGTAATGTTAGACTGGGGTACCGCGAGGCCCCTCTTAGCAAGTTGTGCAACCCTACCCACTTGTGTATTCCAGCTGCACCATTGGTGTTTATATACATATATTGATATATATTATTAATGTTTGTGACAATCGATAATAAAAATAATATGATCACAACATAAATAAAATTAGGATACCATCTTGCAGGTTTGGTTCAGCAATAGGAGGGCAAGACTTCGAAAACAACTTGCAAGCAATTCAGGCAATAGTTTTGGATCCATGGGCCTGACAATGAGCTACCAAGCCTCCCCTGGGCCTACGACCTACATGCTGCCACAAACGCTTCCGGAACCTACTTACACACCCAGTTCCCAAGGTAATAATGTAGCACTTAGTTAAACCTTAATGGTTGTCAACTAAAGTTTGATTCTTTTCACATGTGTTATTGCAAAATAAGAAAGTAATTATTTGTTGTATTGCTATACTAATACACTGATACATTTAAATATATAAGTACAAAGTGTCTGGTAGGGATGGATTTGGCCACTACCAAATAATAGTTTTAATAACTATAATACTGAAATGCATAATTTATCAAAGAGACATAAGTTCTACAATGATACTTCTTTAAGTACAACATAAGAGAAAGGAGTGCTGCCTTGAAACTGTTGTTTTTCATAAGTGAATGTTTATTTACTCGAGTATACTTATATAACATGTAAAAATGCTAATTATACATTCGGAAAATTCGCATTCTAGTTTTTTTTTTCAAATTGATCTTGCTGTTATGTGTAAACCCGTATGCTTAAGGGATTATGTTTGCAAAATGTGGTTATGTTTTTGCACCGTCATTCATGTCGCTGTTCAAGTATCCTTTATGTCTATGTAACTTGAAATTATTTGTTTCTTGTTCAGAACCTATTTTAGAGTAGCATATGTTGACAAAAAAAAATCAAAATTGATCAATTGATCAACTAGTTTAATAAAGCTATATAGCACAGTTAAATTAATACTAAACATAATTTTGTATTATTTAGTTTAAATTTCAAGACCTTTTTTTAAAAAAATTAAAATTTATTTAAACTATATGTTCATTAAAATCTCAGTTCCTTAGCCATTAGTAGCCTACTAATACCTTTTTAAAGGATTCTAAGAAATACATCTTCAATATTTATTATAGGCTTTGTCAACCAGAGCCTTCGTATTTATTTACTAAAACAGATTAAATTAAACTAAATTTAAACTACTTAACTAAGTGAATACGTAATTGCTTACTTAGCTTCGTAAAAGGAACGATCGTTTTGAAACGCGTCAGCTAGTAAGCAATTTTCAGTGAATTCAAGATGATTACATCAAGAAACTTCAGATTAAATTAATTTGTAAAACTCATTACAGATTAAGCAAATAAATGGCTGTAAAACTTATCACAGACTAAACAGATAAATTACTTTAAAACTCATCAAAGTCGTAGCCAGGAATTTTTTTTGGACAGATAGCTAGTATTGAAGCCAATAATTGGGGGTTCCTTTCTGAGAAATTCCAGATAAAACCTGCATAAACGTGTTTCAAGAAAAGAATTGGACATTATTGCATAAGAAAATTAATGTGAATACAGTGAGTGAATCCTCTATATAATAAGAGAATAACCTAACTCCCATGATCTGAAACAGGTGCCGAGTTGCGTGTTTGTAAGGACTTAATCTCTGTTGGAGATATTTGAAACTTTCTACCTCTAATATCATGGAATAGTAATATATAGAGGTAAGGTTGGTGTAGTAAAAATATTTGCAGTAGTCGATACTTATTGATATAACTTGGCAAAAAACATCTGCTTACCAATATTTTACAGCAGACGTGTTTTACACTAGATCAATCCATTGTTCAATGCTGTAAGTCACAGACAAGTCTGTGGCTCAGGTGTGTTGTATTATTGTGAGTGTGTGGTGTATTGGTGTTCTGTGGTGTGTAATTGTTAATTATGTATTTGAATATAGTGTTTGGTTGTGAGTGTTTTAATGTTTGAATGTGTTGTGGTTGACTAGTGGTGTTTGAGTATTTCGAGGATTTCTGTTGTTTAGTTTATTGCTTTTTTTGACAAAATGAAGTACTTTTAAATTTGTGGTAATGTTGGTGAAGTATAGTGTGTTTTGTATTGTAGCAAAACTTCATTTGGTTTTGTGTTTCTTATGTCTGTTATATGCATACAGAACACACTACACACATACACCAACATTGACACAAATCTACAAGCTCAACATTTCATCAAAAAAAAAAAACTAAACGCAACAAAAAACTTTAAAAAATAAAAACTCTACAAAAACCAGACACAACACGTTCTATGATAGAACACACTCACAATCAAATACTAAAATCGAATACCTAATTAACCACTCTACGAACAATGACGCACCACAGACTCACAATTGCACTGCATACTACCATCTACTTACAGTACTGAACAATGCGCTATTCTAATGTAAAACATATCTGGTGAAAAATATCAGTAAATAGTGTTTTTTTCCAAATGATATGAATAACTATGTATTAAAAAATGCCTCCAGATGTTTAATACAAAAGCTGTAACTATTTGGAGGACCCAGAGAAGCGATGCAATGATTTCCTAGTACTAAAGAAAGGTGGGACAATGACTTGAGCTAACTTATCAGAAGCGATATCTACCAAAGAATACATGCAACGGAGTTGGTAGTGTGTTTAGTCAGAATGTATGTCTTGCAAGTGTTGTATTGTTCAAGGCAAATAAATTTCCCTACTGTAAAAGTGAAAAATAAATTAACGTTAAAGCCTATGTTTCATCGATTATTTCTAAAATTACTCCTATCTTTTGGCTTCAACTAATAATTTCATGTTAAGATATCCAAGGTTGACTACATCAAACCGATTTATTATTAAATGGCAATCGGACTGGTTTATATTTTATTACATGTCCTACTTATATTGATTATGAAATTGTTACTAGATTATAAGTCTAGTAGTCTATATATATATATATATATATATATATATATATATATATGTATAAACACTTGTATATATTATAAACACTTGTTTAATTTCAGACCATTCAAGCCTGTACAGTCACCCGCACAACCCAATGCCAAGCAGTACACCTATGACTTCTGAATCTGATTTGAGAACTCACAGCAACCCCAGTCCTAACGGTGCGCCTTCTTATGCGGGCTTAAGTCCTTACAGCAATGGACCTCCTACCTCGCTTCTTAATTCACAGGTAATGGTTTAACAATTAAAACATTTTGTGTGCCTTTTCCCATTAATTTTAAAGTAATTCAAGTATTTACTATCTGGAATCTATGTCCTATTATAGGACCTACTGTTGTTATTTCATGTTTTTTTTTTAGTTTTAGAAATGGAACATGTATACATTAATGTAACAATTAATTTTTATTGTTTGGGTAGATTGTAACCATTTAAAATTATTTCTTTTATATTCCATATTTCACATCGTATAACATTTAGTATAAGGAATATCATATAAGCTGCTTTAGATTTTTTTTGAATATTCATATAAAAGTAACTTATGTGTGATTGCAGATGCCAAGCATGGGTAGTGTATCTCCTACATTAATATCTGGTAATCCAAGTGCCTACCCCATCAGTCCTGGTAGTATGTTATCTTCACACCAGCTACCACCGACTCCAACTAGTTTAGCACTCATGGGACCTCCATCAGGTGGGTAGTGTTGTACTAAAATTTCACATGCACACTCCATTGACCAAAGCAAGATTAAAATATTCCATAAATTTCTTGAATTTTGTAGTCCATTACGTTCGGTGAATCTTAATTAATCACTTAAACAATAGTTTATGACTATCCGAACTTTAAATTTTGTAAATTTGTTAAAACTTACTCAGACAAAATGTTTTTCATCGCCACATAGCGATCGAAAATGTTTTGCCTCAGTAGGTTTTAATAAATTTACAAAATTTAAAGTTCGGATAGTCATAAACTATTGTTTAAGTGATTAATTCCATAAAATATTTAATATTCATAATAATTATATGTTTCTTCTCCATGAGTAATGATTGAGCTGGTTTTTGAGTCAAAGTTTTAGAGAAATGAATAACTGCACACGAACTGTCAAAACAATATATTTTTTTGTCATACGTGTTTCAATGAATTATGTCATCATCAATGACACTACTATGAATTTCCAACTGCAACTTACAATCCTGCATCATTGATATGATGTAAAATGAAATTTATAAATTTCAAAAAACTTGCCTTGAGTGTATATATCAGTTCCTAGTTCTTCCAGAGTCTCAATGCCCCCTTCCGGAAGGTATGTATATTACTGGCATACTATAAGTTCCTCTCTGGACCGGCCGCTACAAGCCAATCGGTGTACTACGACTCATGCCCTCTTCCCACCGTGTGGGTCAGACCTTACATTAGCAAAACATGCACAGCCGAATGTTTTAAAATTCCGCTTCATTAGCTTATCAAAATTGTCCAATGCTGTCACTGATTTTTCTTTTACACGTGTTTTATCTGGAGTTGTAAACACTTGCCCATCCGACATTGCATTCCCCTCTTTTTGACAGTATCCAGTGACACTCCAGTCGCTCGAAGTCACCACTTCTGCTATTGTTTCACTGTAATTTTCAAAATTACACATTCGAGTTTCTTCTTCACAAAACTAATACACGAAAAACTATCTCATGGGCCTGACTATGGAGTGATTTATGTTTTATTTTAACTCCTACTGGTGGCATGATATCACACACAGCAGTAACAATAGTTGCACTTAAATATATATATACTTCACAACAGTAGCTACACGATGAACTTGACAATTGGCAGTGAGAGACTGATAAGATTAGGCTAGCCATAAGACAAATGCCATTCGAGCAGTTAGAATTACAAGAAAACCAATGTTTGCAGAAATGCTTTGATTCTTCTGCCTTCACTCGCCACTCGAAGGTTAGAGTGGGACTTACAGTGCGCCAGTTATAGCTATGTCACTGTCCACAATAGTTAACAGAAATTTAGGGTTAGAGTGAAATTCCCATTTTCTTCAGTCAGTGTAAATTGTTTAACAAAAGCCTGGAAATAATGAACCACATAATTTATTTACTTTATTAATAGATGACCAAGACACTTTCTCTTTAAGCTTTCAAGAATATAGTCATGACGATAATGCTTGGAAGGCATGGCATGAGAAGCTTCAATCTTTGTAAATAAAGGATTAATAAATAAAATTAAGTAATTATACCAGATATAAAAATTTTAAGTGTTTAAATTATAAGGCCTTATTTAAATCAGTTTTTAAAAATTGTCAGACCTAATTAAGAAAGTTTTCATTTAAAAACTTATAACAATAATATATAACTCACTATCCCATAATAAATTAACTATAGCAAGATTTATCGAAATATATAAGTTAATATATTTATTAACTGATGAATAACAATTCAATATGCAATCAATATAAAACGTTATATAATCTAGGCTACATGTTAAAACCGCTTCTGTACAACATAAAATCACCTATTGTATGCAATCGTATGATCACTTAATTTAAGCTAAAATATGAAGCATATCTCGACTATAAACATAGTCATATCCAGCAATAGGAGGAATCTACTTCAAATAACATCATTTAGTTTTCTTCAGGCTTGAGTAAACCGAAAATGTATTTATAAACCAAATGGTATTAAAATCAAGGGCGGCTCCATGATTAGATTTTCGGGGGAGGGGCACAAGGGCAGGGAAACATAAGGGGGGAAGTAAAACCTTCAAAAATAAAGCCCTTCTGTAAATGAAATTTTAGGATAATCTTGAACTTAGAAATAACAAGACATTTGGCATTTTTTTCATCAAAACATGTATTTTACCTGAAGTTACATAGATACCAAAATTATTATTTTATACATATTATAAAATATTGTTTAACTTTCATCAAACGGCTTGGTCTGAGTGGTAGTACACTAACTGTTAGTATAACCGAGCCAGTACAGAGGTAATGCGCAACTTGTAACATGCCAGTGTTGTTAATGCTGGGTGGAACTTCCAATGTCATTAGATGAATTAACATACCTTGATACTTAACATTACATAAATGTAAAAACAATATACATTACCTCAAAATAAAAATTAATGAAAAATGCATTTTTATAAGTAGGCCCAAACTGGGATAAATTTAAATGTCTTCCGAATATGAAAAATATATTTATAAAAATAATAGTACCCAAATTCTGTAGGGGGGCAATTGCCCCTCCTCTGGAGCCATGTATTTAACAAATATTTTTCATTGTGTTTGACCGTAATGTTATGTTTACAGGGAATAGTAATAACTCTGGAACAGAGCATATGGTACCTCCAACCAGTGACATGGTATCTCTTAACAGCCCAAATAGTGGCGCGACTAGTTGGGCGACCTTGCCAATGACTTCGCATCATCATCAGTTACAACGAGTTAGCCCTCCACCACCACTTTTGGCTAATTCACTGAGTCCTGGAGCATATAATCCTGCAGCTGGTTTTGTAACATCACAATCAAGAGGTCATCATCAACCCTTTTATTCTTGGTACTGACAAAACATTTTACTTGACGACTGTAGAGTAATTATGAAATGCAGTTAGTACTGTTTAATTATGAAAATGAGTTTTTCTGGGATACAACCGGGTAATTATAAAAAGGAATTTTGTGGATGAGTAACAAAAACTTTACCATAATCAATTTTGATGTTAATGAATTCTTTACTTCTTTTTTGTGGTATTTTGTTTTATTCACAATTATTTTAGTATTGGTTCACAAGTGTACAAATTTTTACATTGAACCAATCGCACAAGTCGAGCAATCATTCATTCATGAACTAGTTACATTTAAAATCTAATGAATATTTGATATCATTAAGCTATACAAGTTATCACAACAAAGGCATCAGTAACTAGCAACATTTATCAACTTATATGGTAGATTAAATCTAAATCACTTTTGGTTTAGCTATTTTTAGTGCACTATACACTTTGACATTCTGATAATGTAGGCTATATTATAATTTCTTTTACTGAAACTAAAAAAAATATAATTTCTTAAAGTAGTCACAATTATTAAAAATCAAGAAAAAAAAAATATATATATATATATATATATATATATTAAAATTTGTTATTAAAATAAACTATATGATATTATTAGTAAGTATATTACTACTTATCAATATTTTTTATTAAATGAATATGTAATTTATTCCTAAGAATTACCCCAACTTAGATCAGTGATAGTATTTTTTAAAAAAGATCTACAATTTTATGTAAAAAAATTTAATACAGCTTCTCCTCTGAAAGTGTACACTTTGTTTAAGATACCTACCCAAGATTGAATCTCAACTTTTTACATTGACTGAATGCTATTCCTTTTATCAATTCGTTGTATAATAACGATTTATTAAAGAATGTAATATGAGGTAAAGTTTATTTTAATAAATTTATTATTTAAATCTATTTTGTTTTGTTTTTGAATTTGTAATTAAAACAGACAAAATATCACATTTTCAATGAAATTGATTTTTGTTTTGTCTACTTGTTTTAAGGACTTTTTACAGTTTTTCTTTAAAAAAAAATAAGTATGCTCTGAAATGTTATTGTATAAAGCCTAAAATGTAGGCTGTGTGGTTTGGATGTACAATACTTTACATACAATTTATTAAAGTTGTTGGTTAGTTTGGAATTGTAAACTATGTAAATATTTTGAAATTAAAATAATTTAAATAAATTTACAATTGAATTAATGAGCTATTTTTCAATTCCTTCTATTAGTTCACACTCTTCTTAAATATATATCTTGTTCAAATTTCCAATTATTAATAAAATACTTTTTATTCATCCTCTTAAGTTGAAATACATTTTTTTAAACTTGTAACAGACGACACCTAATGTAATAGAGTTTTTTCAAATATTAATTCATTCAATGAATTATTTTAGTTTTTTATATGGGAGGAAAACCTAATAAAAGAGGCAAGCTATGAAATATAGTTATTTCGTCCCATTTGGCAGTTAGTTGAATGTTGGAGTATACATGGGTAGTTGAATTTGATCATTTGAAGAAGCCTCATAAAATAGGTACCCAACGTTTTTTATTCTTATGAATTATGTGAATGGATACAAGATGGTATTTATATAATTTCTTTTGTGTTTTTGAAAAGAATTTAGTAATATAAAATCTTAAGCGCGTGAACCTAAAAGAATAATATAAACCCTGCCTCAATATCTCTGTAAATTATCAGGATATTCATGGTTTTTAGACTTTTCAAATATGTATATTGTTGAAATAGTAAAGTATGAGTCCTAATAAACACATAGCCTTATGTATATAATATGTTGTTTGTATTATATGTATATATGACATATTTATTGTATGGCAATATACAGTATATATTAAATTGGATACCAATATATGTATAAAACAGTGTTATTCTACAATAGTATGTTATATCTAAGTGGTCTAAAGATTAGAAAGATTAAATCATAGAACAAGATATTATTATGAATATAACATTAGTCGTAAAAGTATTATTTATATAAACCATGAAATCAAACTACAGATTTTTATTTATGGTGCTTTTTGAAAAAAATTGTCTTCAATATATGTCCCGCAAGCATCAAAGAACTTTGAAGGCTAATAATAGGAGAGATTGCAACATTACAGCCGGACATTTTAATTGAGGCATGTCAAATTTTCAGACAGACTTGCACAGTGTATTCCCTAAGATAGATACCACCTTCATTATGTTATTTTCAAATTTCCAATATAGAACTACACATTGAGCAATCTTCAAAAATAAGGTTGCTTCGTGCTCTTCATTATTTCCAAACGTTTCCAACTATATGTGCTCCTGTACATACATTTTCATATTAATATCATTTATATATTTACACAGTTAAATGACACTTTCATAAACAAGAATTTTTAGTTTAGTTTTCTTCATACATTGAAGAACTAGAGTCCAGATGTAGTCATAGAATATAAGGTAATTAGAAAATTTTGATAATGCTGATACTGCCAATCAGAGAAAAGCTTCAATGTATGAAGAAACTTAAAATAAAAATTCTTGTTTATGAGTGTCACTTAATTATATATATAAAACAAGAAAAAGAAATTCATCCAAGGATTACAATATTTATATATTATATAATAAAATTTTCCTTTAATTTTTTCTTGTAGTAAGCACTTTACAAACACGAATGTCCTAAGCTCTTATCTAGCTAAATTTATAAAGGACTATGAGATCATTAAAATATCTTTTAAAATCTTTTTTATCCTGCCAAAAAACTGATTAAAGTTATTATTAAACAAAAATTTAAATGAGTTCATAAAAATGGAGGTCCTTCAAAATGCGTCGATGCTGGGAATGGCAAGTAATTATGATACTCTAAATAAGAATTAATAGAGCATTACTAAAATAAAAAAACTAATATATAAAGATAAAAATAGGTAAATTGATATATATTTTTCCACGCAAACAACCAAACATGGACATTATCGTCTAATATTTTCTTTTTATTTAAAAATAACTAAAACTAAACAAAATAAAATGGAGTTAAAACTAATTTCATGGGGCCAACACCCCCTCGAATTACATGGAAATACATTACTGTGCATTAATAAGAAAAATAAGTTTATATGAACCCTAAATACTATAACTAAAAATACACTAAATAAATTTATAGATCTTTATATAAACATTTATTGGAAGCCTGACCCATTTTCTTTGCATACCGTATTGACACAAAGATATCTTGGAAGCACGACACATTTCCTTTGTAAACCGTATTGTTATAAAGATATCTTGGAAGCCCAGACTCAATTCCTTTGCATACAGTATGACTATAAATATTTCTTGGTTAAAGGTTTGTAGATTTTCACCAGCTACATTGGTAACATTATGAAAAACTAAATCATAAACACATCTTCATGAAGAATATTTTCCAATTTTTTCCTGGAAAGAATAAGGAGAGTCCATCTGTACTTGAAAAAAATCATTGCCTGAAAAATATTAACATTTCTTTTAACTTTTGCATAGAAATAATTATCAGATAATGTAGAAATTTGGTATGAATTGTAAAATTTTTTGTAAGGAGGACTTACCATTATTTTCTTTATAAATTTCTATTTAAAACAAAATAAATAATCAAATAATTTAGTACTGGCTATGGCTATGGTACGTCATAAATCATGTTATTTTTCCATAATTAATTTACATTAATTAACTAATATTTAGCGTTGTCCATTATTTATCTGCTGCACTGACTTTATAAAATTATTTTCTGATGATCAGAAAAATCTCAGACTCTACGATGGTCAAGGTGCCTCATCACAAGGTAAAAATTGATTGCACTAATGGTGTAATAATTGTTTACAATTAACATATAACTCTCTCTTTATACATATATATTAACCACGCACGTATTTAAATACATTAAAATTAAATTCTATTATTTATTTATGAGGATTCAAATAGAATCCAAAATACTCTGGAGATGGGACTGATTATGTAACGATGTACTACATAATCACAACCATTCTAGTTGGAAGTAGATGTATATGATTCTATTAAATAAATAAATTACACTTAATGAAGGTTGTAATTATATTACAAACAACCAAGAACTGTACGTACACTGTAGGGCCATGCCTTTATGTACAGTACCATAACTCACTGGGGGTTTACATGCTAGGCCAGCTAGTCACGACAATTTATTAGTAGCCAGGTATAAAGACTAGCCTAGCTTATCACGAATGTCGTCATTGTTTGATGATTGCTTCATAAGAGGTTGTCTGATTTTTTTTGTGCATGAGAGATGTCACACACAAACCTAGATGTCTGAGCTTTTTATTAAAATCAAGATAAGGGATACTTATCGAATCTCCAAACGTACAGCATAAATAAAGATATTTATGGCCCAGTGACCTTCTGTCAGACATCTAAACATAATAGAACCCTTCACCAGTTTCTATATCAAGTGGTGTAAGATGCTCAGTATACGTTTTACTAGGTGTCGAACAGTAGCTGAACAATACAGACACTCAAACACAACTGATTAAGTTGGTTAATACACCAACCTGTTCAACACTAGTGAACTGAACGATGTGGTGACCTGAACACATTGGTCCGACAGCAAGGCACCTGCAGAATAGACACTTAATTTATTTTCATAATATGTCTGGATTTCGAAATTCAGATATGAGAGGGTCTTACATTGACAAAACTTTAGCGCCTTCCTTATTTCTTCAAGTCGGAGAAAGGGTTTAACATGTATATGTACAGTTTTACTATCAACAACATTATATTAATAAACCTAATATGAATACAAGAAAATTACACTTTTAAAGTACTGATACAAACTTTAAAAACATTTATTGAATGTACAGCTTGAAACATACAAGCAAGGGCTCCCAGGGGCAGAACCAAAATCTCATCCTGGGAAGTGAGAAGCAAAGTTTATACTGTTCAGTGTGAAATATTTATTTATGGGGCTATTAGAAAAGTATGATCTACAATACATGTCCTGCAAACATCACTGAACTTTGGAGAGCAAACAAATATGTAAAAATATATACAATACAGCTGGACACTTTTTTTTCGAGCCATGAGGAGGTTTCGGGATAGACTTCCACAGTGTGTTTGGTATCTTCATTAAGTTACTTTCAAATTTCCATTACAGAACTCCACGTTTGGTTAAACTGCAAAAAAGTTACTTTATGTATTTCATTATTTTTAAGAATTTACATTTTTGTAACAACTACAGAAGGTCCTAAACTTTTGACCAACTTAATTGCTAACATTATTAAAAACTATGAGATCATCATCTTCATGAAGAATAGTTTTCAATTTTTTCCCCTGGAAAACCTAATTTAGATCATATATATGTTAAACAAAAATTAAATTAAAGAAGCATTACTAAAATTGAATTGTAACAAATAATACGTATATAAATATAAGTATATATTTTTCAAGTTACAGTAACTGAAAGAGTTACTGCGTCTTGTCTACTGACAAGGTGTCTTGCAATACTACTACAAGTGTTATTACCCTGAATACATTGACAAAACTTTAGTGTCTTCTTTAATTCCTCCAAGTTGGAGAAAGGGTTTCACACATATATGGGCATCTTTACTATCAAAAGGGTTTCAAGACATATTAATAAACGTAATATAAATACAAGAAAATTACAGTTTTAAAGTACAGATACAAACTTTAAACACATTTCTTGCGTTGAGCTGATGCAAATAGTTGTGTGAATAGCTTACAAAATTCATGCAAGAGCTGTCTGAGGTACACCTTGAATTACAGCCTGGGGAGTTATTGGTCAGTTATATTTTTATTTATAGGGCTATTTGAAAAGTGGGGTCTACAACAAATGTACTGCACCGAACTTGGAATACTAATAACTACAGAGATTGCAGCAATACAGCTGGACACTTTGTTTCAAGTCACGCACTTTTCAGGATAAACAAGCCGTCTGTGTTCGGTATTTAGATTAAGATTTTCAAATTTCCAACAGAACTGCACATGGGTTGAACTCCAAAAAAAATTACTTTGAGCTTCTCATTAATTTTAAAAGTTTCCATGTTTGTGTGCCACCTGTAATATATATTATACATTAATTTTATGCAAATACCACATAAATAGATATCAGTTATAATTGTTATATTTTTATTGTAATAAACACTTCACAAACCAGAATGTACCTATACTGAAGGTTTTAAGCTTTGATCCAGCTAACTTTATAAAGGACTACGAGATCGTTAAAACGTCTTCATGAAGAATAGTTTCCCACTTTTTTCTTTCCTGGCGAAAAACTTATAAGGTTATTATCATCAATTATAATTAATGTTGAACAAAAATTAAAATTAAATTGGCATTACTAAAATTAAAAAGTTATTATATATTATTATATATAATATACTAAATTATGAATATTTCACGTCCATAATTTTTCCTTTGCACTGACTTTATGAAGTTATTATTATTACTTGTAAATAATTGTTTCCACCACTAAGTGCAATAATTTTAACTTATGTGATGAGGCACCCTTCGTTCACTTGACCATTGTTGAATCACTGAATTAATTTACTCTATTTTTCTGGTATGGATGTTCGATCCATGATGTTGACATCATACATGTTTTTTCTTGAGCCGCGTGTATAACCTTTTTGAATAGTACGCCGTCTGCATATGTTGTCTGTAGGTTCATTAAATTGTTGTGTATGTACCACATTTATAAAAACATACACAACAATTTAATGAACATACAGACAAGATATGCATACGACGTACTATTCAAAAACATTACATCACGGACCCAACATCCAGACCAGAAAAATAGAGAAAATTAATTCAGTGATCCAAGCGACCAAAAGGTGCCTCATCACATAAGGTAAAATTATTGAACTTAGAGGTGGAAAAAATTATTTACAATTAATAATAATAACTTCATAAGTTAGTGCGACGGAAAAATAATGGACGTAAAATATCACGATATATATTTATTCATGTTGTCCATTATTTTTCCGTTGTACTGACTTTATAAAGTTATTAGTGGCAATAGTCCAAAACTGCAATCTCTTGGAAATAAATAACACATATAAAAATATCTTCTCAATATATATGACAGTTGTCATATCAGTGGTACACCAAATCTAGAGAGCCTCCTAACCTCAACATCAGATAAAACTCCTTTTACATTCCCCCAAACTTATATCATTTTTAACAACTCCATTTACCTTCCTTCTGAGAGACTATTAATATCTAGTTTCAAATTCAATATTTACACAAATCACATATAGCACTATATCATAAACTATAAATCTGACATTGATATTTACACGTCTGTGGTTCACTTCAGTCTTTTTCTCTTTTTTGATTGATGAAGATCTTTTTTCATCGAAATATTTCAATGGTGTTTTAAGTTTTTATGTGTCTATTTATTTATTTATTTCCAAGAGACTGCAGTTTTGGACTATTGCCATTACGTAAGTCTGTCAGTCTCCTATCTAGTCCAAAAATTCCTAAATAAGCATTAAGCTCTACTAGAACTAACCTAAATATATATATATATATATATATATATATATATATATATATATATATATATATATATATATATATATATAGGTTAGTTCTAGTAGAGCTTAAAGCTTATTTAGGAATTTTTTGGACTTGATAGGAGACTGACAGACTTACCTAAAGGCAATAGTCCAAAACTGCAATCTCTTGGAAATAAGCACATATAAAAACACTTAATACACTTTTATTTGAAATATTTCGATCAACATGATCTTCTTCAGTCAATAAAGAGAAAACAAAACAAAAGATTGAAGTGAACCACAGATGTGTATAAACATCCAAATGTCACAGATTTATAGTTTATGAGATGTAACAATCAGAGATGGGAATATCTATACAGGTGTCCACATCAAACCGACGAACCATCTACAATACCTACATTTCAATAGCAACCACCCCATGAATATAAAAAGGTCCATACCATATAGTCAGGCAGTCAGGGGCAGGAGAATTTGTTCCAACGATATAGCATTGGAAGACTTTAATAGAAAGACCTTACTAGCTTTCCAAAAAAGAGGATACCCTAAACAACTCGTTGAGAATCAAATCCGCTTGGCTCAGTCATCTGATGTACCCAGACCACCTATGGTGGACAAACTGTCTTTAGTTACAGATTACCATCCAGGCCTGACGAAGCTGAACAAAATATTAAAGGATGGCTTCAAGATTCTTCAAGCTTCCGCCCACACCAAAGATCTTTTCTCAAATCCACCACATATTTGGTTCAGACAACCGTTCAATTTAAAAAGTATTTTAGTACATCCAAAATTACCAGATCCAAGTACTGAAAAACCGCCCAAACTTCCTCACGGCTCCTTTCCGTGCAATAGACCAAGATGCAAGACATGTCCAATACACATCCCAACAAATAGTTTCCATAGCCTAGCAACCAATGTGGACTTCAAGATTCAGGGTCATCATACTTGTACATCCAGTAATGTAATATACCAGTTACAATGTAAATTTTGCCCGGCACAGTACATAGGCCTTACCACGGATAGTCTGAGCATCAGAATGAATGGCCACAGACATGACGTTGGAACCATGAACATAGACAGGCCAACCGCTCAACACGCTGCTAGTCACAACATCATCTCTTTCAATGATTGCTATACCACCAAAATAATTAAAGCCCTCCCCCCTGATTGCAACTCTTCAGAATTAAGAAGATGGGAGTTATCATACCAGTGGAATACCAAATCTAGAGAGGCTCCTAACCTCAACATCAGATAAAACTCCTTTTAACTTCCCCCTAACTTCTACCATTTTTAACAGCTCCATTACCTTCCTTCTGACAGACTTTTAATATCTAGTTTCAAGTAACCAATCTTTACACGATTCACATATAACAATTTCTACACATATCACATATCCATATGTGACATTTGGATGTTTATACACATCTGTGGTTCACTTCAATCTTTTGTTTTGTTTTCTCTTTCTTGACTGAAGAAGATCATGTTGATCGAAATATTTCAAATAAAAGTGTATTAAGTGTTTTTATATGTGCTTATTTCCAAGAGATTGCAGTTTTGGACTATTGCCTTTAGGTAAGTCTGTCAGTCTCCTATCAAGTCCAAAAAATTCCTATATATATATATATATATATATATATATATATATATATATATATATATATATATATATATTTTTTTTTTTAATTCTTTTTATTAATTCTAAAAGTTTCCATGTTTGTGTTTTGTTATATTTTATTTTTGTAATAAACACATCACAGACAAGAATGTACATACTGAAGGTCCTAAGCATTGGCCAGCTAACATTATGTCATCATTAAAACATCTTCATGAAGAATATTTTCCAATTCATTTTCCCTGAAAAAACTGACTAAGGTTATTATCATGAACCAGTTATTGCTTAACAAAAATTAAACTAAAATAGCATTGCTAAAATTAAATCAACAAATAAATATATAACTATAACAATAAATACATACACATAAATTAGGATTAAAAAACTATCTAAAATATTATAAAATACATTTAAGGGGCTCAAGAAAGCGATGGCATGTAAATGTCACAGCAGGGGCCAGATATTATGTATATAACTTCTGTGGTATAAGTATATTCAAGTTATAGTAACTGAAAGACCAGGTGTCTTTCAATCCTACTCTATAAGTGTTATCATTCATTCTCAAAGTTAGAGAAAAAGTTTTACATATAAAAGGACATTTTTAAACTACTTTCCTACATTCATGCAAGGAGGCAGATCCAGAATTTTATCCTGGGGAGTGACAGGAAAATGACTTATTGGTCAGTGTGGAATTCTTATTTATTTATAAGCAATACTGTCAGTCACTTTGGTGCAGAGGCATATGGTATTCTCAGGATGGGCTGTCACAGAAAATTAAGACACCATCTTCATGTTATTTTGAGTGTCCATAAAATAACACATATAAATACATATACAAGCCATTAAAATTGTATTTTTATGGAGATAAAAGGGATAAAAAATATACAGAACATTAAATTTTATATATAATACATTTACATGGTGCAAGAAAGCACTGTCAATGTTGCCGCCTTCACCCATCAACAACATTCTCAAATAGTAGATGTCTGATTGTGATGGTACCTCTACAGAACTGACATAGTGGACACACCAGATATCCACGAGTTAAAAAGCATTGGCTGATCCAAGGACAATTCACTTTAACAAAAGAACAGTATCCTTAATTACCCTAACCACTTCATTATGGTGATTATCACTTTGCCATTTTTCATTCCAAGTAGCAATTAATGTCTTGCAGAACCTACACAATCAGATGCCATAACTCATAGTACAGATGGATCCATACTTGTAGATTGTTGTTGTGTACTATAGTGACCAGGAACTTGGCATAATGATATTTTAACACCCCTTGAGGTTCTCTACTGCACACAAAATGTCCCTACTAGAGTATACAGAGAACACATCCTTATGGGCATTTTTAGAATCAGAACAAAACAGGTAGTGGGAAGTTGTAAAAATAACACAGATAATCACGTTTTTTTTACAGAAGTACAATGATAGGCATCAAATCTGTCAGCTAATTTTCACTCCCCTCTACTAAAATCTATAAACCTAAATCACTTTGGTACTCAGGGCCCTCTGCTAGTAAGCTCCTTGTTGTAACAAGATTAGCTGCAAAATGATAATTTTTTAAAAAATACAAAAATATCCTCTCCTTACATTTTACACAAGTAACTTTATAAACTCAAAGTTTAGTTCTAGATTACAATCAGATGTTTTTGAATTAGGAAGAAACATTTTTAAAACTGACGAGTAGTTGTCAAAAATTTGTCTTTAAGAGACGCAAATACATAATCTACAATAATTATTATTGTATGAAAAGAATTCATTCATTTTAATGGGAGCTTAATGACTTCATGACCACTTTGTTAAATTTCTAGTAACAGGAAATTTAAATTAAAAAAAGTAAAATAGTGTACCAAAACTACTAAAAGAGCAATTAAGAAACAAAACAGAAAGGGTAAAAATTTGAAATAAACTTAATCTAAAACTAAGGTAAGAAAGTTTGGGTTAATGTTTCTGTTCCATACGAAGATATAAGAATAAATTTCGATGAAGCATTATTCTAAGGCAATTACTAGGTTTTAAATATAAATACCACACATCATAACAGTAATGTATTTTTATTTTAATTTAATCACTATAAATAATATATACAAAAGAATCACTAGGTATAGTAATTTTAAAACAATTTATCCAATTTTATAATTTACAAT
Organism: Prosapia bicincta; assembly: GCA_036971475.1. Classification (NCBI taxonomy): domain Eukaryota; kingdom Metazoa; phylum Arthropoda; class Insecta; order Hemiptera; family Cercopidae; genus Prosapia; species Prosapia bicincta. Next base: position 455,844 of record JBAIZL010000411.1, read on the forward strand.
ATAAAAAATCCCAAGATCATAATTATTGCTTTGAACACATTTAAAAATGAAACAATTTTACAAATATGAATGCTTGTTTTAATAAAAAAGTTAATAAAAAATAAAAACAACTGAACAATTCATCAATGTTGTCAATAATTCAGTTAAAGTCTTAATTTTCCAAGATTATGAAATATATCTCTACATTTGAGAAAGCCCTATTCAGACCCTAGAAGAAGGCACAAGATAAAATAAATGATTTCTAGCTGTAAATGTATTTTATAATTTTTTTATGAAATCAAACATTAACTACTGTAAATTATAACTACAAAACAAAATATAGAGAATGGAATATAATGACTAGGAGTTGGTAATTTACATTTCAGTATAGTTATTAAATGTATATACAGTATATATTTTTTTAATTGGAAATAATTATTTGCCAATTTATATAGAAATGTACTAATTCTCTTTGCATTTCTGTAATGTTTTCATATTTTTACATTTAAACAAAGCTCTAATTTTTACAGTTAGGGAATTCCTAATACAAAAAATACAAATTTCTAATGTACAGGTAAAATGATTCAATTTTTACTAAGAAAATCTGTTTTAATACTGAAGAAGTACAGTTAAAACATTTTTTTTTCAAAATCTTTAATTCCAAAACCTCAATTTCTAAATAAAAGAGCTAGAAAATATTTTCTCTAAAATCCTATCCAAATACCTTCACAGATTCTGAATGATTTTTGTTAAGCAATAGAGTAGTGGCTGAATTTGTATAATCTTTTTTCTATAAACTGAGTCTTATATCTACCTGCTATAATAAAACACCTCAGGAGTCAAACGTAGCATTACCGAATTCATACTGTTTCACCAATCACAAAAAAGCAATGTAATACTTTTAGTGATGATGACTGAAAACAATTAAAATTTTTTTAAAAAATCCATTCACGAATATAGACTGAAATAACCAGAGATTAATGAATTTACATGTTTTAAAGTTGATACAATCTCAAATACGTTACCGATTATAAATATTGATTGTCAACTCCAGGGCAGGTCCTAACTCTCTTAACTGAGTGTGAATTGCCAATAAAAAACCTACAATTATTTTAACAAACATTAAAAAAAGAATATTTTTTATTTTTAAATCTAGCTTCACTCTACTCCCTGCATTTAGAGTTCCAAAAATTAAAATATATCTTTTCAATACAAAACCATTATTAATTTGAATTTTCATTTCATTTTTTGTCAACAATTGATGAACAGTTTTAATGAATAATTGATTTGCAAATCATTTAAAGAAAATAAATCTTTTTTTATGAAGTGAGGGACAATCACAGTTTCTTTGTAGAGATGAGTAATGAGGAATGAACTGATCAAAGAAAGAGACTTGGAAATTTAGCTTTTCTCCTAGGTTTTTTCCAGAACAAATAAGTTTTAAGATAATACAATACCTAATTTGTAAAAAGAAACAGAAATGACAAGAATCATTGACAATCGCTGCCCATGATTTCTTCTACACTACACTCCAGTTCATTTTCCCACGAACCTAACTTTCCAAGTCTAAATCTTCAGTTGTTTAGAATGGAGTATCGGCCCTTCATTTGTGTTTCTATAAAGTTCTTGATTACTATATATTAAATAATTTAATAATTACAATTAACCTTTTTTATTACATATAAAATGAACTGGAGAACAAATTTAGGTCAATTCAATTAAATATTTTAGTAAAATTAGGTCATTAAAATGTTCTAAGACGTTTAAATGGTTAATTTTCATTTAGACCTTTTGTAAATATTGCTAAACTTTTATTTAATTTGAAATATACAAATATGTTACAATCTGCACTGTATAAAAGTATTTTCATAATTACCAGATTTGAATGTTGATTGTAAAAGGAATGTAGTTTTATGGTTCAGACAACTGAGAAAGGTTTTGTAAAATAGCAATTATAATAGAGGAAACACAAGACGTCATGATCTTGTAGAGAAGGGAAGGGCCGACGTGGAATGCGGCAGGCAAAGCCAGGCCAAGGCATTATGAGCGCTAATACTATTCCTAGATTACTGAGGCGACACGCTAGATGATAATTTATTGTGCTTTTCGATTTCCAGCATTTGCATATCCTTTTCATATTTTCTTACCTAGATAAAAAATCAGTTTTATTAAAAACCTTAAAATGAATGAAAAATACATAACATTAGTAAAAATATTCTAACAATTTATAAATGATTCTTATTTGTTTTATTTATGCACATATTTACTTAGCAAAAACAAATAATGTTTGTCATTCTTTATAAGATTCCAACTGCACGAGTTACGAAAAATTCAAATTTGTACTTAACTACAACTTAGTCAGATATTCAACACTTTGAAATTACAGTAGAGTCTCGATAATTAGAGGTAGATGAGACCAAGACCTCCTCAAATTACCGAAAACTCTGACTACAAAGATATAAGATTATATGCAATAGAAAAATAGGAGTTTTAATGAACCCTAATACTATAATTAAAAATGCACTAAATAAGTTTATAGAACTTTATATGACCATTTCTTGGAATCCCGACTCATTTCCTTTGCATACCGTATTGATTTAACATTTTTCAGAAGCCCGACTCATTTCCTTCGCATACCGTATGCCGATAAACCGTTCAGCCCAACTCATAATTTTCTTTCAAATAGATAAAATAGGATCGAATAGAAATAGGCTCGAATATATCAGAAGCTCAAAAAATCGGGAATCGGAATTTCGAGACTCTATTCTCTATCTATATAGAAATTCTAGTGATATGTCGGAACTATATATATGATTTGGGTACAAAACGCAAATCATAGTTTAGTTGATGCTTGATGATGAAGACACAATTAGTCTTCGAAATTAACTCGCATATATACCAAGTAAAATTTAAGTTTAAGTACATTATAGTGTAAGTGATAAGTGAATAAAAGAAAACAGCTTTGCAAAGTTGAAAATTTTTTTATATAAATATATATTGTAATATTTTTTTATAATATATTTATTTTATAATTTTGAATAATTTAAATAATTTCTTTATAATCAAACAAAATTTAATAATACTAATCTTCAGAAAATAATAAATTGCTGGGCGCCAGTTAGAATTACAAAATAATTGTAACCCTAACAGTAAAATTTAGATTCCTATTACTTTTATTTTTTATTACTTACCATTTATAGTAATAAATAAATCACTTTCTTATAATTCGATTAATTTTTGTTTAGTTTAGTTTTTTTAAAAAATCTTATTCTAGTTACAATATTTTTTTTTAATACACTTTCTCTATTTCCTAATTTAGTTAAATATCACAAGACTCCTTCTTTCAGCTTATTCGGTGGGTGTTATGACAAATTAAAATTTAGTTTATGCAATTAATGTTGTAATAAATTTTATAAAAGAAACACCTAGGCTTAAAGTTATTAATTTTGAATTTACAATATCATAATCATTTACAATATTTTTTTAAATTTAATTACTTATCTGGAGTTAAATGTTTTTGTCCAAATTTCTAGCCTTTTAAATTTATTTCTATAAACAAATCTTTCACAAACTATGTTTTTTTTAATGCTTGAATTCTTCCTTTAAATAAAATTTTGGCCAACAAAGTTTTTACTTCCAGTTCCAATGCAAGCTTCTCTAACAATGAATTTTTTTTATTTGAAAATTTCTAGAGCCAAGAATAAAACTTTGTCAATTGTTGAAACATCTGTTATTTAACCCACTGATTATTTGATCTTCATGTCCTTACCTGGACAGTTGTTTTATCCTCTATGCAATAATTTTTAGATTTTGTACATTTCTATATTTCGAAAACATCAGCTGTTTCATAATTATACTAGCTGCCATCTTGGTTTTAATATTTTATAAGTTTTTTTTAGGTTATGGCTCCATTGTTTACATTTTCTTTTTTTCATCCATTTTTTAATTTACTTCTATTATATTCTGAATTATTGTTATTTATTATTTTTGTGTTTTTATATAAAAAGATTACTATATGAAGTTATTATTATTAATTATAAACTTCTATTAATATAACTACTTATTAATTAACAAACTACTATTAATTGTAAATAATAACTTCATAAAGCCAGTGCAACGGAAAAATAATGGACAACGTGAAATATCACGACTTAGTTACTTTACTTCATCTTGGCATCTCTGCCATTCTCCGTCTAGCCTCCCAGTATAGACAATGCTGACCTCTTTCTTCCACATCTTGCAAAGCTGTGCAATTCTGAAGATGTGGGGCGTCCATCTTTTGACAGTTGCACAGAGGGCAAATATCTGAGGCTGCTATCCCTATTTTATATAGGTGGGCTTGCAGATAGTCTTGTAAGCCCTCTGAATCTGGCAACAGCTTCCACTCTAGGTAGGCTGTGAGGTATTAGCAATGTGTTCGCCAGGCCCCTCCATATCTTTCAGTACTCATTTCTTCTTGGCTTTCCCTTTTTGTTTCATTGACAGTAGATTTAATCAGGCTGTGGCAAGGTGTTACTTTTCTTTGCTAGCTAGTTTATTTCTCTCGATGCCGACATGGTTAGGGAGGCATTACAGCACAATGTACCACCCTTCTTCAATCATGGCTGCCAGGGTCTTTCGTTCATTCATTGTTTGCATACAGTCGGTGGAGGTATTACTAGTTAGTGCAATTATAGCGGCCTGTGAATTTACAAAGAACACAGCTCTTGCTGACTTTTTGGAGATTAAACAAAGTTTTTCTGCAGCTTCTACTATAGCTGCAATCTCACCAACGAAGTTGTTGGTATTAATTCCAACAAGGCTGCAGGAATCATCAAAGTGGGGTCGCTAGGGGACAAAGTTGGTCTTGTCTTAAGCATACTTTAATCTGTACATGTCCTCTGCTAAATGACCAGTAGAGTTGGCTGAGAACCCAAGCCAAATAGAGACTTACATAGTAAATATAGACTATTTGTTTAAATTATTTCTACTCTGTTATTCAAACATTTTAATTAAAACTCTCAATTCCAAATTAAATAGTTGAAATTCAGATTAGTACATAATGAATTTTTAAATAAATATGAAGTCGTTTGACTTACCACTTTATAAACATAATCAAATGCTTTGGTTTCTGGAATACCTTTGATGTTTTCCAATTTATAGGGCGGTATGATTGTGACTTGTTTTAATACAACTATATTGGGTCCCTGCCAAGACACATCCGATATTCTACAATAAAGAATAATTATTAGAAATAAATTAATTACTATGAATTAAATGACTTACTGAAGTAAGAAATAGAGCTATAGAAAAACAAAAATAAAATTTATATATATATATTTTTCCAAAAGTAGCAACTCCGGTTGAGTAGTACGAATAAACATAAAAGATTACTAGACAACAATGTCGTGGCCCGACTTATTCAGTTCAGCCTACTGCGCTATCAGGCTAATTGGTAGGATGTGGCAGCTTAAGTGTTAAACAGATTGGATTCAACATTCTTACCCGACACCTTAGAACAGCCGAACCTGATTTCTTGCCTATTACATACCACTTGTATACTATCTTTAAAAAAAGTCCTTGCCAACACCAATTATTACTTATATCTTATCTATGCATCAATAGAAGAAAAATAATCGACAAATTACCATTGTGGAAAGTACATGTCTTCTGTGTTATATAATTTGTATAATATGTGTAGTCACACATGTATTGCATGCACGCATGCATGCGTGCGTGCACACACCACACACTTTAGTCAATTAAATACAATGGTTTATTTACAAATTTTAAATTTGGCCTATTCATTATTTTAGTGAAAATTAAAAAAGTTTCAAGCCGAAAATATTCATGTTTTACAAGGATTGAAAAATATTAACACCAAGGAAATGATTTTTAACACCAGCAGAAAAAAATTCAGATTTTTTAATACCAAAAAAGAGCACTAAAGTTTTACAGTAAAAAGCACTTCAATTAACGAATAAAGTGCAATTTTGTTTGTTTTTCAAGACTAATGTCTTGAGAACGACCAGACAATGTGAATCTAAATCTATAACAGTCTATATAATTTACTTTTAAATCACACAAGTTTCCTTTAAAATCAAATTATCATCAAACTTTAACGATTTTTATTAAATGATGTTTAAGGGGGAAGATATGTAATTGAATGCGCTCTTATGTACGAAATATAGTGTAGAATGGCGATTCTGATACATAACAAACCCTTAAATCAGAGATGGTTAGGAGTGAAACATAAGCTATCCTTTCTTTACCTAGGCATAAATCAAAGACTTGTTCTCTCTGATCTTAATTTATTAATTTTAGTTTTTTCTGATCCCGCGATTATTACAACATTAGAAGCCTAGAGAATTTGCTGAAGTTTTTTACTTTAAAACAGAATTCTTACTTATTATTTTATATAATAAACTTACTGAAATGTAAGTAAATTACATTTATTTTTTCTGGGTAGTGACGTTGATCGCCTGCTCGTGGTGCTCCCTGCGTAATCTAAACGATCAACAATAGGTTCGCCTAAAACGCGCTACACCAGTTTTATTATGAGGAGAAATTGAAGGAACCTAGACAAAAAAATAAATGGTCCTTATCAGGAACAAAAAGACGAAGAGCTTCGCGTCATTTCTTGGAATGCCGGCGGCTTGAATAATTCAAAATTTGTAAAGTTCAAACACACGATCACTAGATCTGACGCAGATCTTTTTTATATATGTGAAGCAGGCCTCGCTACGGAGGCCAAAGAATTTTATCAAGTATATGGTTACACCATACACATACTTCCTAGAGCACGTCAAGTAGCATCAGGAATAGTTACCGGAATCAAGAACGGCCTGGTAGCGCCTTCTTCAGTGGTGCATACTATGGAAAACTTGGGACCTCCTTGAAGCAGTAAAAACTGAAACCTGGAAAGGGAAAACACACTACAGCGTATATGGGGTATACAACCCACCTAAACAACCGTCTTGATATCGAGGGCGTTCTGGGTGACATTCTACCAAACACTGCAATTCTTGGAGACTTCAATGCTCCCTCCAGAAGATGGGGATACGTCAGGTCAACGACTGTGGGTCAAATCATTGAGAACTTTGTAGATGAAAACAGCCTAGAAGTGCTGCACACCCCACCAACCTTCCTCTCATACGCTGGTTACCTCTCACGCCCAGACCTCTGCATACTTCACCCAAATTTAACCAGTTCAACATATCTTAAACTTCTGGATGATGCTGCCGGCTGTTGACACCGGGCACTTTTTCTAAGCATCAAAGTGAAGAAGACACCATACTCCAATTCAAGACTGCCAATGTGGAACTTTCAAAAGGGGAAATGGAAGCGGTATAATGCATTAACTGACAAAGTCATTACTTCAGATCTCATAATACGGAACTGTCCAGAAGATACAGTCCGACTGTTTAATTTATCCATTTTAAAATGTGCCAACCAATGTGTCCCTAGAGGTCAAATAAAAGGCTACAAGCCGTATTGGAACAAGACGCTTGCTTCATTGAAGAGAGCTCGCAACACAGCCAGAAGGAATGCTGAAGCAAGCGGACAACTCATCGACTGCATCGCTCTGAGACAGAAACAAGCTCTGTTGCAAAAAGAAATAAAACACCAGAAGAGAACCGTTTATAAATTGTTTGTCAAAAACATGGACTTTAGGAAAGGATGGTCCAAAGGCGTATAAATTTGTTTCATCTCTCAACAATAAACAAACCCAACGACAAACGCACAAAAGAGACATCACTAATGCAGTATGTTCACACTACGCCCAGGTTAGTCAAATAATAATTGAAAAATTTGTCAAAAAGCAACTCATTAAAAACCCGCCACCATACTGCCTCGAGAAAGTCCTAACAAAATATTTAACGACCACTTCTCTCTTGCCGAACTAGATGTGGCTGCCAACTCACTCAAGTGCAAAAAAGCTGCTGGCCCAGAGGGAATATACACAGAATTCCTTACCAACCTTGGTCAAAATGCAAAGCAGACGCTCCTACGAATAATTAACTTGACTTGGACATCACATGTTCCAGATCAACGGAGAAAAAGTAACATCGTCCCTCTCTTGAAAAAAGGAAAGCCAGCAGGACAAGTTGAAAGCTACCGACCAATCGCCCTTAAGAGTATCACATGTAAACTTGCAGAATGGTTAATCCTACATAGATTAAAAGCCTTTTTGGATAGCCGTCAAATTATCAGCGATGCGCAAGCCGGTTTCCGCCCGAATATGAGCACCGTAGACCAAATAATGAAGTTTGTACAGAACGTTAAGGACGGTTTTAATGCTCGTCAATCCATGCCTGCAGTATTGGTGGATTTCCAAACCGCGTATGACAAAATATGGAAGAAAATGTTAATTCATAAACTAATAAGTTACGGCCTGTCTGGCAACTTACTGAGGTGGATCAAATCCTTCTTATCCCAAAGACATATCCAGGTTCAGTTCAACAGAGCTACCTCAAGGTACCGAATCCAGAGGGACAGGCTGCCACAAGGGGCGGTGGTCAGCTGTGCATTATTCAACGTTATCATAGCCACTGTTACTGCAGTGCCAGGCGTAAACGCCCTCCTTTACACAGACGACCTCCTTCTATGGGCTACTAGCAGTAAAATTGCCGGGCTTGAAGAAGCACTCAATACCTCATTGATTAAACTTCATCAGTGGGGGGACAAAAATGCAATGACTGTAAGCACTAACAAAACTGTTTTTCAGCTGTTCAACCTCTCCACTAAAATAAATACCAAACCTGCTCTTCAATACAATGGCATCTTTTTAAAAGAAGAAACCCTTACTACCTACCTGGGAATACAACTAGACAAAAAACTATCGTGGAAGCAACACGTTGAAGACGCTGCCTGCAAAGGTTCTAAAAGACCTCGGATTCTGAAGAGACTGATGGCAACCAAGTGGGGTGCAAGTCAAGACGTACTAAGCACTGTATACAAATCATACGTCAGACCTGTTATGGAATACGGAAGTGAAATTTTCGGAACAGCATGCAACAACACTTTATCAAAGCTCGACAAAGTCCAAATGCTGCCTTGAACAATAACAGGAGCAGTCAAATCTACACCTATTAACACTATGGAATTACAAGCTGAAATTGAACCACTGCAATGCCGAAGAGACAAAAACTGCTTGAAATTCTGGGAAAAAACAAACGAGCTCACTCTCGCTTTTGTTCTAACTACCGACCTGCTCACCCCAGATTAAAAACGCAGCAAACACCGATTGCGCACGCACTAGCCCTAGCAGAGATGTATAACATCAACACAGGAGAACCTCTACTTTCTCAAGTACCCTTTCAAATTCACCCCAAGTTACCTTGCGCTAGCATCAACCTTCTGGGCCTGGACTCGACAAAACAAAACTCTCATATTGCTGAACTTAGGGAAGCCTTTTACCAAACTATCCATAGTCTGTACCCCCAAAACCATTAGCTGCATATATATACAGACGGATCATCACTACCACAAAACGGCAAAACCGGTGCAGGCTTCCATTGCTCTCTATTTGAGGGCGTCATCGCTGTCGGAACTCCCAGTAGCAACTTTGAGGGCGAAGTCGCAGCAGTAAAAGGAGCATGCATCAAACTTATTCAGTTAGAAAACAAAAAAAATGTAGCCTTCCTGAGAGACTCACAACCCACCATAGTTGCTATATCACAAAACTCACCTACGGATAGCAATCTCACATTAGAAACACGAGAGATTCTGAATAAATTAATTACAAATGGCTGGAATATCAAACTACAATGGGTCCCTGGACATGTGGATGTCGCTGGGAACGAAAGGGCCGATTTCCTAGCCAAAAAGGGAACTACACTGTTACAACCGAAACTGAAAGTGCCACTGTCAGCTGCCAAGGCTCTCATTGATTTGTCAGTAAAACACAAAATGAAAGCTGTGTACCAAGAGGCTGCCACCAGAAAAACCTGGGAGAAACTATCAAAATCCGGACCTGACTACTATCCTGACCGCTTCATAGCTGTTCCAGCGTTCCGCACCCTCACCGGACATGACCTCCTGCCTTGATTACCTCCACCGTATAGGTATCCTGGACAGCCCCGAGTGCCCTCTGTGTTCCTTCAATCTTTATGATGCAGGCCATCTCCAAGCATGCCCTGCACTGGAATATGTCAGACAACAGGTGGAAGGGCTCAAACCTGAGGAACAACTCTCCATGATTTACTGGTCAGCTCGTCACCAAATAGCAGAAATGCCAAGAGTGGGCGTTGGCTAGTAAGTAAGTAACATTTATTTTTTCTAGTACTAATAAATTTTAGTAATATAAAATATTTTTAAAAAAAGCCTCTATAAGTAGTAGTAATAGTAGTAGTAATATACTTACGTTTTTAAAATTGTCTTAAATAATCTATGTCCATACGGTGAAACACCTGCAGATAAAGCTGACACTAACCGACGTTTTTCTTCAACTTGTTTACGAACTCTTGATGTTAACTACAACAACAAACAATCAATCCTTATTACATTTCTCCTATAACCTCTAAATATGCCATAGTTATTAAATGAGAAAGCAGAAGTCTGTTACCCTAAATTATCTTCTAAAAAAATTTAATCTTATATATACGTCATTGAACGATGACAAAATCCCTCACTTCTCTCACAATAATTTTTGTTTAGTTTTGTTCTTAGGTACTGTATCATACTAAAGTTATAAATATACACACTTTAAAAATTAAATTACATTTCTGTATTTTCATTATTTAAAACATTGCATCTGCCTTGCGACATGAGTTGAACAAAACAGTATTTGACATTTCAAGAAAAATTTTAATGCAATGATCGTTCAACTTATTAAATTACATCTTGTTTATTTATTGTACCAAATGTTTCTATTACTGTACCAAAGAAATATCTAGTAAAGCCGTTGATAATATAGCAGTCATATTTGTCCTCTAGTCAAAAAAATAAGAGTTAATAACTAAAAAATAAATTATCAAATTTTGTTACCTATGACGATTAGCAAAATTTTACATTTCAACCTTATAAATAAAGACTTTCTGTTGAACTTATAGAATAAATTTTTGAAAAATATACAGTCATAACAGTTTTGACCGAACTAAGCGATTTTCATCATGTCTGAATTGGCTGCTTGCAAGTTTGTTGAGCTAGTTGTTTAAAAGAAGTCTATAATGTGGTTAAAAAGTATATAAATTTTATTTGGTTTATTTATTGAACAATCTTACTTTGTTAAAAAAAAAAAACAATTATTATATTGTGAAGCAAAAGAAACTAAATACCATTTTCAGAAACTCGACACAATAAAAAAGAAAAATATATCACTTCTTAAAATTTATAATACTGTAGACCCTATTAAACAGGTCGTTTGTTATAACACATTTTATTTTAAAAATAGATCTTGCCAGTCACATAAACGGCCAGCACCATTCAGATGCTTACACGGCTGCAGACACAATCGCTTATACCTACTGTCAAATGGCATTTCCCCTAAAAATGATGCAATAAAAATATAGTGCACATTTAGTACAAAAATATTAGTATTAATTATAACAGTAACTTTTGTAGTGTTTATAAACATTTTGTAACAAAACCGTCCAAATTGGGTCCCAAAAGGTTACTGATCTAAAATGTTGTCTGATTGTTAGAAATGCCTGAAATGATGCATAACTGTAAATAGTATAAACTTATCAGTATTATTGATAACACTCAATCATCAAATATTGACAAATGGTTTATAAACCTACCCAAGATGTTACTGGGCTCTATTTGTGACTTGTATGATACTCAAAAAAGTTATAATCTGAAATAGTAATGGGCACCATCGTTATTTTCCGTGAACAGTTTAGAACTAATGTATTCACTTTAGTGAATAAATTCTTTTTGACAATTCTTAGTTCAGTTCATAAAAGCAAATTTTCCTTCATAATAAATCAAAAAATTTATCTTTTGGTATCACATTATTAGCAAACACCACTATTTTAATTAACTTAAACTGACAGCTTAAAAACTGACACTTTTTTTAATAAGTAAAAATCAGGTGTCATGCAAAATTAATATTGATTAACCAAACAATAACTTCCTTCCCTTAAGATATATTCCTCACTATGGCTACGCCTAATGCTAACTGCTAATAAAATGGATCCTATAATTCTATACTTTCCAAGTATGAACTGTTTACTCATAACATGGTAATAAATACTCCAAGACCAAATTCTCTATCCTTCCAACCTAGAAAGTTGCAACCATCAAAAATAATAAATAATATTGCATCTTAAATAATAAAAATATGGTACAACTCACAAATATACAATTTTTTATTTCAAACGCGTTTCAACGACTACTTTGTTGTCATCCTCAGTGAAAATACACAAATGAAATTAACTAAAATATATATATATATATATATTAAACATAACCTATAAAGTTTTAGCAAAAGTTTTATTTTTTAATTATAACTTTCACTCACAAGCCAGCTCGAATATTATTTATAATATTGGATCTTGTTTATATTACAGTATAACTTTACCTTAATATTTCAAAATTAAAATATATCAAGAAAAACAATACTGCATTTCTTTCAAAATAAAAGAAGACAAGAGTAACTAGCTGAAATGTGATAACAAAATTTCAAGATGAACCATAAACCTAGAGACTGAACAAGTATTGTTAACACTGAAAATGAAATAAACTAGCGCTACTGAGCAACAAAGAGCACTAAAGCATCGCTTTAACATTTCACTGTTCTTTGAGCTATTCATTGTTCAATTCACTCAGAGCTAGGAGAGATGGAAGTGCCACCAGTCAAGTGAATAATTGAATCAAGAACCGCTGTTCAGTTTCAAGAATCGTACCTTATGTTTTTTAAAGTACAATTCAAAGGATTAATTCATTACAATACCCGCAGAAAATTTTTTAAATGATTTTCAATTGCTGTAAATAAAACTTCAAGTAAAAACAGTTATTATGTTAGCATTTACTTTTTTGATTATTGAGGATGGTCGTTTAGGAAGATGTGTCCCATTGTCAACTCAGACTGCAGCTTACCTCTTGGTTGTTTTAGATTTGGATGGGGGTGGAATATTAGCAGTATTCTTAAAGAGAGTTGGGGGTTAAAATATCAAAAAATGTATAAGAGTTATAATTATATTGGGCATTGAGTATGTGTGTAAGGTACAGTTTGAAATGTTTGTATATCTCATACTATTCGGTTCTGTAGCTTATATTATGTTTATGTAGTTACGGTTTGTGGAAGTGAGAAATTCAGCAAAGTTTGAGTGGGCGTTTTTGAAAATTTGTGATTTTGAAAAAAAACTTCGACGTTTTAAATTATTTGTTTCTTTTCAATTTTTGTTGTTGTTGTTTTATTTGGACTTTTTAACTTTTTGCTTTGTAACAAGCTTCCATTAAAATGGACTACCCTCATCTCCAATTGTTTTAGTTAAGTTCTCTGATGTTTTAAATAATCCATTATGTCTTTATAAAGTATACAATTTAAAACCTGATTTTACATTAAAATTCTCTTGGAAAACAATAGGTGGTTTTATTTCCACTTATCACTGACATTGTCTCATGCAAAATTCTTGCACATTTTGAGCACTGGGGGAGTTTAGGACCCTTAAGTCATAACTCTACCTATTTTCTACAACCCCATCCTATCTTGATTAGAAACTTTTGTATCATACCACTAGAGGTGTACCTCATGGATGAAACCCTGCATTTATGGATTATATTTTCTCCCCTTGCGGACTAATATTTTCTTGTGCCTCCATCGTTTCTACTTCTGCACGTTATAATTAGCCATCACTTTCACATCTTTTCTAGACTTGTTACAATCCTTTGTGCTCTTTGTCTTTATAATAACAAAAACTCAAATGATTTTATTTCTTTAGATTTAAACCAGATGAACTTATTTTAGTGTTATATATTATTTATGTGAAAATATGTAGTAAAAGATCAGAGACTTGCTAGAAGCCAATTTTAAAAATCGATTTATAGTTAACCTTATTTATACATAAAATACTTCACAATACCATACATAAACAGAACATCAATTTAAAAAAACAGGATACAAAATAGCATACAAAACTAATAACAATTTACAATACAAAATATAACACGAAACCAACAACAAAGATAAACTACAAACACCAGGCGTATACAAATTAAACTGCAACAAATTCTACAATGTGCAAACAGGTCGCAGATTCAAAGAGTTGAGGAACACAAACAGAACACTAACTCAGCATTCTACAATCATATAAAAGAATCAGGACACAAATTCAGACATTTACCATAACAGAAATCTTACACATCAACAAAAAAGGAACACATCTCAACACACTAGAATAATATGAAATTTATAAACAGACACAAAATACAAACATATTAAACAAACCCAATACAAATCACACTTACTCTTTGATACTATCGAAAACCTTTAAAACCATTACTCTTAACCTAACAACTCCAAGCAGAAGATACTGATGAAGACCAGTAGGAGCGATCAAAAACGTTGTCTTAGTAAGTTTTTACAAATATACAAAATTTAAAGTTCAGATACTCATAAACTAAGTAAAAGTGATTAATAAAATACATCTGATTTAACACAAATAGCAATAAAACAAATAATTAGAACTTTTATAGTGCACGAAGAGAAAACATTTCCAGGTTTTAAGGCCACCAAAGACCCAAAATTGGTGCCAAAGATTGAGTTACAAAGATTTGGAAGGCTTGGGTGAATGCTTCCCTTTCTGAGGACTGGTTTGGTCATCATTTCATTCCTCAGGTCAAACATTATTGTCAGTTTAAACAAATTTCTGTTAAAATAATTCCTATTAATTGACAATGCACCTGGCCATCCTCCTACTACTTAACCTAATTTCGACACACGCATGAAAGTGATATTTTTGTCACCAAACAACTAGTTTGCTTCAAGTGACGGATCAGGGAGTCATCAAAATGTTTAAAGCTTACTACACAAGAAGATTATTTGCGCTTTTGTTTGAAGTTGTGAGACAGAAGATTTTTTGAAACAATTCAACATTTTAGACGGTTTGAGAATCATTGGACGATCTTGGAATGAAATTTCACAAAAAACTTTGAATGGAGTTTGGAAAAAGGTGTTTCTATTTTTTTTGCCACTGAAACTCAAGCGGAATCAGTGACAGAGTCTGATGAAATTACTGATGTGACTGAAGAAGTTCTCTGTTTTGCCAGACAACTCAATTTAGAAGTGGATAATGATGACTTTCAAGAACTGCTGCATTTACACAAGGCGCTGACATTTAATTGATGACCTCATAGAAATGCGTGAGCAAGGCCTTGAAAACGCAGATTCTTTAGACCCGCTGACGTAAAAAATGGTAGAAAATTATGGTTAGAAACTTGACAAAAAACCTTAGTTTAATTGAGCAAGGCTTACAATCCTAAATTGTTTCTGGAAAACATAGACTCCAATGATGAGCATATTTCTGCCACAAAACAAAAAAAATTAGCGAGTTATGATGAAATTCTGCGTGAGAAGAGAAAAATTTTAAATTCGTCAAATAAATTTACTAGAGTTTATGAAGCCTTCTATGTTAAAATAACTTTTTTTTTTTACTTCTTTGCAATATGTATGCATATAATATAATTTTATGTTGTATTATGTATATAAGACTTTAATAAAACACTTTTTCTTTCTAAATTATTTAGTCTTTGTCCCAATTAAACATAATTACTATGTAATTGTATGTAAAATGATACTCTAACTTATGCGAATTCGACTTACATGGTTATCGCTCGGTCCCCCCTATCGCGTAAGTACGGGGTATTACTGTACATACACTCAAGAACGAAATTACCCAAAAATTGGTTTTGCTCTTTTACTGGTTTTAATGCACAGGAAATTGCAGGTACCTTGTCTGACGCCAATTTTCTATTCATTCACATTTATTTCTCAACCAGTAATACAATTGAAATATTCTAACTGTTGTACTGTTTCCCTAACTCTAAGTCATTCGATGCTACTTTTTTACTAATTATCAGAAAAATTCAACCTAGCATAAAAGCCATACAACTTTATTTATTTTAATTATTTTATTAACTTTATTTATTTAATTTAATGTTGTATAAACATATTATATATGAATAGCGCATATATATCTTACGAACAACATATATTCAATATGCAACATATACATATTATAAAAACATAATTTATTTTTACAAAGTAATAGACAAGCTGCATTAGAGGCTGAAACAATTGTATGATTACAGAAAGTACTGACTATACCAATGTGCCGCTCTTGATTAGTCATACTGAGCTTTTACATAATACTTATTTTCTCTATATAATAAAACAACCTTACTCAACAAGGGCAGTTAAGAAAGAATCTTCAATCAGACTTCAAACAGATAAAAACCCTACATAGATAAAAATAAAATGATTTTTCAAACTGTTTAAACCTAAAATAATTCAAACATAAACACCATGTGGATTCAAGATATTATAATAGCATTTAATTAATTAAAAAAACGTTTTTTTGGAAAACTTAGTTACCTGAGGACGTTTACAGTTTTATGTAAAAACCTTGATTAAAAATCTGAAAAGGTGAAACGAATTTCACTCAAATAAACAGATAGCACGTTAGTTTTATTAAGTTCATACACTCATTGTGGATAAATATTATTTTTACACACATTTTTAAAATTATGTATAGAACTTTAAAAAAGTTAACAGCGTTCTTTTTCTGAAATATACTTACCAAATTCAAATCAAGAGGTGGAGGAGGTTCAGGAACTGTATTAACTTCTTTCTTGATTTGGACATCACTAACGTAAGACAAATTAACTATGTGAACGTTATTTAAATTTGGCCGACCAGAGCTTGCTGTATTTTCTGAAATATTTCTATTAAGGATATATATATATAACATATAACTTTACAAAATATTTTAATGAAATCCGCCCTTAGATACTTTTATTGTGTGAGGAGTATTACTACCATGCAACTTAAACTTTATAGTTGCTGGCCCTGTCTCCTCAGGTTTTATAGCCTACTGTAGATAATCTAATTTGTAAATAACATCAGTTATTCACATGAGGATTAGGCATAATACTGGTTTAATTTATTGACTAAAAAAGTATTTCAATTATTTTTGTACAATTTCACTGACAATTAGTTTATTTTCTCCTTAATATTATTAAACAAATAAAATTCAGTTAAGGTATAAACAATAATAAAATGAACAGTGTTACTAAATTAAGTCAACAGAAAAAAGATGCATATAACATTGTTACTTATGATAAAATAATTTCAATGTCATAACACACACAATAGTATATACAGAGTGATTAATGGATCAGCAACGTAAAATGAGGATTGCTTTAAGAAAATCTGACAATTTTATAGAATTATTTCAACATTCTGTAATTACATATCAAGCTCTTTCAATTAAACTAATTTTAAAATACTTAACTAAGTGAATACGTAATTGCTTACTTGTTTCAAAACAAGCGTTCCTTTTATGAAACTAACCTTCTACTGTCGGCATCTCAGCTGGGTATAAAGAAGGTCTAATGGGAATGGATTTATGACTGTCGAAAGGGGGGTTGTTTGAGTTGTGTGCCATATAATAGAAAAGACTGTTGGCTTCGAAGTTGTGTAGTGTTTGTAGATTTCATATTTTTCTAAGGTTGTTAGTTTTTTGCTTTGTTTTAATGTGTGTAGAACATTTAAATTAGTGTATATGTCGGTGTGTGTGTGTGTGTTTTTTAGGTGTTTTGCGTAGCTGGATTTAGGGTTTTTGGAGGGGGGGGGGGGGTAATGTGTTCTTCGAAGCGTGTATACAATGACCGGCAGTTTGGCCAATGTAATAGTTGGGACAATCTTTACAAGTTAATTTGTAAATACCTGAGAGTTTGTATTTGTCAGTTTTTTTTTGAAAAAGTTGTATATGCTGTCAAAAGTGTGTCTTAAAGTGTTTGTTGTTTTGTAGGATATTTGGTAATGGAGTTTTTTGAATGTGGAGGCTATTTTGTGTGTGTTTTTGTTGTGGTGAGGGATAGGTATTTGTTGTTTTTTGTGTGGTTTGTCTGCATGGCCGTTTGATGGTGTTAACTCTTTATAACTCTTTATACCCAGCCGATGCCGACAGTAGGTTACTTCGTAAAAGGAACGATTGTTTTAAAACGCGTCAGCAAGTAAGCAATTACGTATTCACTAGGCTAAGTATTTTAAAATTAGTTTAATCAGTGAATTCAAGATGATTACATCAAGCAACTTCTATCAATTAGTTACTAGTCAAATGTCAGTCAAAAAGCTAGAATGTTTTTTTTAAAACATCAGTCACTAAATATATGTAAATATCTACTTAATAATGTGTTTTAATTATCATAAAATCATTACAAATCTTTTTTTACAATTATTTATAAGAAATGCAAATAATCGATATGTGCACAAAGTTACATTTTGACAAAATTGTACTTAGTGAAAAATTGTAGGTATCAATCCATAATTTATTAACTATAATCATGCTAACATTAATAGGCTACTTTCGCTTTCAACATTCTGTATTGTTTAAATGGGGTGCAGTGTTGCCACTGAGATGAGGGTGAAGCATAACAAACTAGCTTTAATCACTCATATAGGTATATTTTAACACAGGAATATAGTGATGTATAAAATTATAAAAAATCTACCCTAACTGGAGACTTTAATGTATATTTAAATATACGTTTACATAGTATGGCACACCGTTTATACTCAGATATAGTACTTCCTACTACTCTGCACTGAATTTTTTACCCAACTTTATTTTGGTAAAAAAAATAGCCTTTTGTGTTAATAAAAAAAAAATCTTATAGACATGGTCCTAGTACATGTTTTTGAACAATTTTTTTACTATTTCCTCAGGAGGTGGGCGATGTGAATTTTAACTGAACATTGGACAATTACCTCTATATATGAAAAAATTCCTATTCCACCCTAAAACAACATAAATATTTTTTTCACCCCAGAAGTTTCATTTTTTACAAATTTCTGTAGAGATTGCTTTTTGGTCTGCATTATCAATATTACTTGCATATTGGTCTGCATATTACTTATACGTAAATATTTAAATATACCTCTAAACTCTAAAATTAGATCTGGTTGTAATTTTATATATTACTATATACAAGTATTAAAATATGCCTATGAAGCGTGCAGTTAGGACAGATTTTGTTGTAATTTTATACATTACCCAATTAGATGTCTTTGCCATGTGACGACACATTATCTCTATTCTTGCCTTACATGTATACATTTGTTTGGTTAAATGTATAAAATTACAACCACATATATCCTTACTGGATACTCATAGGTATATTTCAATATAAATACAGACAA
Organism: Prosapia bicincta; assembly: GCA_036971475.1. Classification (NCBI taxonomy): domain Eukaryota; kingdom Metazoa; phylum Arthropoda; class Insecta; order Hemiptera; family Cercopidae; genus Prosapia; species Prosapia bicincta. The sequence continues at coordinate 475,171 of JBAIZL010000411.1, forward strand.
TTAACATCCTATGACAATAACAAAAATAATAATTATCAATATAGCTTCAGGACATATTTATCGGTGATTTTATACAAGTTACAGGTAATCGTGCAATCTCCATATTGACCCAGAAACAAATATACTTTACTAAATAGAATGTCTAAAGAACTCAAAAAAATAATAAAAGATTGGAAGAAATAACCAAAAAAATTAAAATTTAGCAAAAATAGCAAAATTTTCCATAGTTTTTTACCACCCATTTCAACTTACAAGACACACAAAACATATAAAATTAAGGTTTCTATATAAAACAGATAACTATGTTATACTGTAAACTATATAATATAGCTAGAGTGGCCATTTATAATAGGTCTGTTCATTTTGTAAAAAAGTAGAATAAATGAAATATGCCATTCTTCTTTATTATGATGCAATAACATATATCACAATAAAAATATCTTTACAGTAGATGTAATCTTCATTTCATAAAAAAAAACCTTGAGTTTATAAAGTTGTGTGTGGCTGTAATGTAATTGGGTTATACTTGTCTATTTAATACATTTTCGGAAGACAAATTTTCGGTATTTATTTCCTGTTCCCACGTGTTCGATTTTAGCAAAAAAACGTAGTTATTTACAATTCTAAAATAGCTAGATATTTATATAGAACATTCTAAAACAAGTCCTAAGGCTATTTTCATTCATATTTTTTATTTTTAGTCGGAACAATTTTTATCAAATTAAAGTCAGGTAAAAAATTTAGAGTGGAGTAGTAAGTTATGGAGTGGAGTGGAGTAATAACGTGACATCACAACTGTAGTTGGTGTTTTAGGCATCTAACTTTGGTATATATGCAGATTGCCCACCCCCAATAGAATGCGTATAAAATGAATCAAAGTTCTTATATATCTATATTGAAATATACCTATGAACGATCCAGTCGGATAGATTTGGTGGTAAATTTTATACTTTTAATGCACGTATATAGTAATGTATAAATTTAAAACTAAATCTATCCTTACTGGAAACTTTATAGGTATATTTAAATATACCTATGCAAAAACCATAAAAATTAAGCCAAAACATTTCTCAAATATCTACACACTTAAGGTATGAATAGAGATAGCGTGATGTCACTGTATAGCAGCCGTTCCACAACTTACTACTGAGCACTAAATTTTCTACTTAACTAAAATTTGATAAAAAATGTTTCTACAAAAATATATCAATGGAAACAGCCTTAGGGCATATTTTGGATTGTTCTGTACAAATATCTAGCTCATTTATAAATGTAAACAATTACCAAAATTATAATGGGCGATGCAGAAAGTGATCAGTGATATGAGAAAAATTATGAAAACTCACACCCCAAAAATTAAAAATTGTAGAAAATAGAAATTACCCCCTCTACAGCACACTTAAATGTTACTAATTTATTGTTTGTTTTTTTCACATAATAACTTGCAAAGTGCCTCGAAATGTAATTAAATTTCCTGTTGACTCCCAAAAATAACAAAGCACTATTAGCACCCCTTACACTTCATTCAACCCGGCACACAAACCTTATAGAATTATAAAACTCGTACACACATCTTACTCAAAAGGACAAAACAAACACTATTCCAAGCACAAAACAGAAAATATTAAATTGAACATTTATTTACACACCTTATATTTCTATCGCCAAAGTCGATACAACTTACACCTCACAAACCGTGTTGAAGTTGATTTTTGTTTCAAAATTTGTAATTTTTTTTGGGAGTTACCAGCAAGTTCAATTGCATTTTGAGGCTTTTTCAGAGTTACTACATCAAAAAAATAAAGCCAAACGTTGAATTGTAACGTTTTATATGTGCCGTGGAGAGGGGGGAGGTACTGCTACACTAACATTTTTAATTTTTGGGGCGTGAGCAAAAATGTTTTGTATTCCTACTGATTTACTGCATCGCCTGGTATAAAATTTGTTAGTTGTAAGATAGAGGGGGCCACCTGAGATTAAAATTGTTCAAAAGCCACAAAATAGGACAATATGCACAAAAATGTTTTTAAAACTTTACATTAGTTATTTTTTATCAATTTTAAGTCAGTGAAAATTTAGTGCAGAGTATCAAGTTGTCTGTGGAATGACACAGTAATGTCACGCACACCTTAAGTGTGTAGATATTTGAGAAACGTTTTGGTTTCTTTTCATGGTTTTTGCACACTTTTTAAAATATACTTATGAAGTCTCCAGTTAGGATAGATTTAGTTTTAAATTTATACACTACAATATACCTGTATTAAAAAATACTTAAAAAAGTGTCTAATCAGGATAGATTTGGTTGTAATTTTATACATTACCTAAATGGTTAAAGGTATAAAATTACAGCCAATTCTATCCTGACTGGATACTTCATAGGTATATTTCAATATAGATATATAAAATTAACTTTCCCTAGCAATAACAAAGATAATAGCTATCAATATAGCTTCAGGACATGTTTTTGATTCATAAAGTTTAGATTCCTAAAACTCCAACTACAGTTGGGACCCCACGAGTTGTGTGTATCACTCCACGCTCATTCACAACTTATGCTTCCGCACTGAATTTCTTACCCTACTTTTAATTGAAAAAAATTAACGTTCCTCGTTCAAACAAAAAATTTTTTTGTGGATATCGTCCTATTTGGTCGTTTTGAACAATTTCCCAAAATATCGTAGTTGGCCGCTGTTATGCACAGCTAGCGACAAATTCGTGTATATGAAAATAATTAGTTAAAGAAAAAACTATTATTTATTTTGGGAAAGTTCGGAATATAATTTAAGAGAATATGAAGTCAATAAATGGTGTTCTCATCCACTTGATAAATTTAAATGTTAAACTTTGAAGAGTAATTTTTATCATACTCAAATTATCTGTAAAAAACTTATAATTTACATATTAAAGAAAAACAAGGTATCCCATTCTTACTATAAACTTTGGTTATATTACAAGAGACAAGATTATAAAATCCATCTATTTTATTAATTTTAAAAAATAACGAATATAATTTACACTGCAGTAGTAATAATGAAGTTGAAAAAGATTTAGTACATGTAAGAGCAAACATCTAAGGCACAGTAATATCGTTTTAAACCATTATAAAGCCTAGGCCTAGTTACAAAATGCATGACTTCATTAATGCCTAGGCTTGAAGGTAACAGCATGGTTTAAATCAGATTTTTTCTCTTACCCATTTTATGGTATAAAAGGATACTCAAAATTAGCATTTTTGTTTGAGGATCAAAAGCAACAACCTCTCCTTCAATATCTCTGTTGTAACATGTTTTACAAGCTACAATACTCCCAATGCTAAAACATTCACTCACACCGGCCATTTTCTACCTCACTCCACTTGTCCATTCCATTACATCATGAATTTCATTTCCACTTTTTTCATTATTTACAGAAACTTACTTATTTTATATACGATCATTGATAATTTCTTCTGTAATGTATTATAAAATAGTAACATTATTCAAATGAAATAATTAAAATAAATAAAAGTTTGTTTCTTTCTTGAAAAATCAGAAAGAATACAGTATACTATATTAACCACAAATTTAAACGCTAAAGTTGCTCTCTTTTCCGCTAGAAGCGTCTTTGTAGTTAAATCTTACCTTGAACTACCCTTGGCGAATTCAACTTTTGATCTTTGAACATGCAACTTTCCTGAACTTCGGACAATTTTACAAACTGTAATGTAAAACATGCCTAACTGCAGTACCTTTAATAATAAATAATTATTTCAGAAAACTGTAGACAAAATTATAAAACAAGAAATAAAAGATTATTCGTAAATATGTAGCCTATATATTTTTAAACCAAATGTATTGAATAATTTAATTATACCAAAAGTTAAACTGAAATATGCACATTGTTTGAATGTTAATTCAAACAAATATTAAATTAATTTAATATTGTAATCAAAATTAGATTTTTATTTTGTTCACTCATTAATTTTTAAAGGTATTTAGAAAATTGTAAAAATATCGTTTATAGAACTCTATATTTCAATATTCCATAACCCCTTTCTACTACCACTAGGTAACCCACAATACCAGAACCTCTTATTTTACAAATCAAGCACTAATTATATCCTCCAACAGGTTTGGAGTTCTGTACTTCTAGTTTGCTTGAGATTTGATGAGGTTAGAGCCTACATAAGAAGCTGGCAGAGTGATCTTTTAGCTTTAGTAATGGAAATATTGATTGTCAATTGTAAAATGTTATACAAGTTTGAAGAATATATATTGATGAAATGTAAGTAACAGGTGCATCAGATACTTATGAAGAAGGTAGAAGCTTACCGCTCAACACATAATGAGGAGAATAGGGTTCTTCATTTGTTACAGAGATCAATGAGGTCATTAACACTGATCATTATCAGATAGATGCTAGCTTATACAACACAGCTACTAATAGACCATGAGACTCAATCATTTTTCCCAAGGGTTTTATAAAATTAGACCTAAGGATTAAGTGAAAGTACAATTCTCTAGGTATGACTTTACTTGAAAGAAAAGTGAGTAGGTTACTCTCTTCAGTTTTACTAGGAGACTCAGTTGGAAGCCCTAGTCCAACACAATTGGAAGGAAGATTTAAAACCTTCAAAATTTCTATCAAGCTTTTACAGCTTTTCCTTACTTTGTTACTTAAAAGAATAAATTGTTTGGATATTGTCCTCTTTTCAGAAATTAAATTTCTCAGAAGAACTTGTAAAACCAACCCACGCTGTTTCATTCTTGTTTAGACAACCATATTAGAAAGGATTACAAATCTGAGGAGAAGTTTCATTTGTAACAACTGGGTTAACAAATTTCAATCGCACAATTGCCTTTTTTCTCTATTAGAACCAACAAATATCTGTGATGGGTCAAGTTTTTACTATATCCTCTACTAATTTTAACATTACTTCAGGGCTTCATTCTTGTAAAAGTAACAATGGTTGCTCTTGTTTAAAGAATTTTTGTCACAACCAACCATAGTGTTGTAGGCTTTCCTGAAAACTTGCAAAAATAATGAGATTTAGTACATTAGCTACACTCTACTTAGGACTTTGAATTATCTCTATAGCCAGGATTTATGGCTCATTTGATAAATGGTCAAATTATTACACTATAAGGAATCTCCAGCAATTTGCAGAAGATCAACATCTCTTTCCTGAATCTGTGAAAAGGTTAAAAACTCAAACAATGTAAATATTATCACTGGATCAGACACTATGGACAATACTGTAACATTAAAATAAACTACATCACAGTAACTCTTAATTATAAAAATAGTGTTCGTGGTGAGTTTAACCTTTCTCAAGATTATCTTGTCTTCCTGTAAGGCTCTCAAATGTCTAATTATTGGTGTACGCCGATCATTGGAAGTTCTGTACAATCTGAAATTTCCTCTAACTTTTCTCTTCAAACACTATATTTTGGTTTCATCTCTAAAATTAATAACAATGGGGGAGGGTTTCATTTCTTACGTAATGGTTGCAAAGAAATTTAGCAACTTCTAGAGACATCTCGTATCTCTTGGGACGATCTGTTATTTCCTACGCTCTCCAAACGTTTTGATTAATAATATACATTTTAATTTTAATAAAACAAACGTTTTAATTAATATTTCAGGTACAAAGATCTCTCAAGAATTTTGTTTTGTCTCCTTTCACAATTGGAACTTCAGTTTGTCATTGGAAATCAGACATTGTTATTGTTATTTCTGTCAATTTGTTCATGTGCACCTTTTTTCATATTCTCTCTATTTTTGTGGAATATCTCAGTCTTTCAATTGGAAAGATGACTTCTGTCTCCAACGTAGTTATTAAACACTCTGGCTCTCTGTTTTATCCAGTGCAATCACAATTCCTACAAGGTTGATCTCTTTCAAAGGTGTATTGTCACCTCAAAACACTCATTCTCAAAGTGATTAAACTCGACTCTCATGTTCTATTTCTAACCTGTCAATGTCTGCAGTGTTAGTATTTTCACTAAGTTTATTTACAGCTTTAATATGGGTTCTTTAAAAGTGTACTTCTTTAACATTAAGATTTTTCTGACATTCAAAAGAATGAAATATTTATGGAATACTCAGTTCTACGATATATTACAGAATAATATATTAATTTTAGATATTTAAAACTCCAAATAAAAGATATATTTTGCAAGTTTTAATACATCCTTGTAATTCATTCCTTAAGTTTTAAGGATCTGTAAAAATAACTTGAATAACCATTAGAGATTATCTTCTTTATGTGTAAGAACGTTTGCTACTGTAGTGTACGAGGTATCTAACTTCCTTAAAACAAAAACCACCTAAAACCTAAGTTGCTTTGGCATCTGGTTGTTAAATGGATAGATATAGACACAATATAAGTGGGGATGTGTACTGTTGCATCCAGATTAATGTGTGCTTGCTCAATCCTGCTTTCTTGTGTACTACCGCTTCTGAAAACACATTACATTTTCAGAATGTTCTATATATAAACAGCTTCTGCCTCTGATTTATCTACATATATTTCAAAATTATTTGTTATTTCATAACGAAGGTAATTTATCTAGCATCGACCAATCATGCAAGTCATGTTATACAGTTCACCAAATTGTTATTTGCCTATAAGCATTATCTTCTGTACAACAAACAGAAAATTATGACAGAAGCAAATACATATTTACCTTATAAGGCTGACAACCATCATCACATGTATAGATTAAATTTTGAGAGGGGATATACCATTAGACAAACATATCTTTAAAACTTAAAGTCCTTTGTACTTAAGGCCCATCTCCCCATAAGCTAATTATGCATTTGAATAATAAGTTATCATAATATTACAGACGTATTTCAGCGACATATTTGAACAGAAACTGAGGAGACTGTAGTTTTATAACTACTAACCATGAGTGTTTTGAGAGTCCTTATGTTTGTAGGAAAGTATTTATACTGACAATGCAGGCCTCTACCTACCGTTTTGCCTATTGCAATCTCTCAAGGCCAAGTGCATGGTTGGTCCCAACAGCAGCTATGCTCAGTATGCATCTATCAGTGAAGGTAGTTCCATCATTCTATGTGCATTAAGGTATCATTAAAAAAAGCAGCTGAAATAAGTTCTCCTGTCAACTGTGAAGTTCCATGTTGTTAATCAATTTCTTTTGGTTAAGAAAATTCAACCCATGGAGATTATCATGAACTGTGTTTGAATTAAATATTGATATACAGCAGTGAAAAAAATATTTATTATGTAAACAGAAGTGGCGCGTAAACGATAATCTTATCAGAAAAATTTAAGGTCCACTATTTTAGATATTTTTCTTAAAATATCATGAACTGTAGTGAATGAAATTGTGAATCAGAAGCTCAAATTTCACAAACTTGAGATCTAAAATTTATACTGAGACACAAAACGAAGGGAATAGGACAGCTCTAGATTATCTTACTTGGAATTACGAAGAATGAGATATTCTTAACTCCATTGTGATAAGTGGCAAGAAATGAATGTCTAATTTCAATGTTAAACAAAAAAACAATCACTGAAGTGTGGTCACGCCTCGCCTCAAATTTCGACATTTTCAACCAATAAAAAAACAGGGTTTAGGACAGAAAGGATTCCTTCTGGTTGGGTACATTCAAAGAGGCATTATGATAAATGTATTACACACTAAAACCCTGAAAAAACTGAGAAGGGAAGATCAAAAGGTGAGGAATGTTGAGTTCCAGCATTATTCTCTTTCATAACATGCAAGGCCATATACTGCTGTTTACACTCAAACACATTCGGGCATTTTGGTTAGGAACTTCCACATGACTGACTTACAGCCATGATTTGGCTTTAAGCGATTCCCCAACATGAAGAACTTACTTGGATCAACTTTAAAAGTGATGAAGAGTTGAAGGCATTAACTTGAGATCTGCAAGTAAAGCTATTGAATAGAGTTTTAAATTCTAAATATGTTCACAAGTAACGCAAAATGCTTGCATGAGAAGAAAAATATGAGCTAGAATATACATTTGGTGTGTATTTAGTTATTTCATGTTTTTTTTTTCAAAAAAGGCTTGCAAAGAATTGGTTTTAAAAAGACTTATACAGAGGAGTAAAATAATTGCGGAGTTAATGTTAATGAATAGGTATATTACTGGCACACAATAAGTTCTGCTCTGACTCGGCCGCTACTAGCGAATTTGGGTACTACTACTCTTGCCCTACTCCCGCTGCATCTTCAGACTGCAAGGTCTGACTCTATGTTCAACCTTAGAAAAATGTGTATAGGTGTATGTTTTAAAATTCCGCTCCTTAAGCATAACTCTGTATGGGATTTCTAGACAGAATGAATAACTTCTATTAGCCTCCTACACTTTACAAATACTGAAGTAAATGTGTGATATTTCTAGCATGCTACTTAACAAAAAAGCATGCTCATAAAAGGATTTAAACATTTTTTTCGCAATTCAGTAGATAACTTTAATTAATATTGCTCATTGAGCACCACCCGAGATACATATATATTTCACGTTGTCCATTATTTTTCCGTTGCACTTGATTTTTAAAGTTATTAGTGGTGGAATAATTGTTTACAACTAACACACACATACACACACATATATATATTTTATGTTATCCATTGTTTTTCCGTTGCACTGACTTTATGAAGTTAATATATTACTATTGTAAGTAATTTTATCCACCACATCTACACCAGAAAAATATCAGTGATTCGACAATGGTCCAGTGACCGAAAGGTGCCTCATCACTCAAGGTAAAATTATTGCACTTAATGGTGGATAAAATTACTTACAGTAGTAATATATTAACTTCATATATATATATATATATATATATAAGAAGTTATTATTATCACTTGTAAATAATTTTTTCCACTACTAAGTGCAATAACTTTACCTTATGTGGTAATTATTGCACTTAGTGGTAGAAAAAATTATTTACAAGTAATAATAATAACTTCATAGTCAGTGCAACGGAAAAATAATGGACAACATGAGTAGAACCCCTCCGAAGGGGGGATGTCCTGAAATCCGAACATGATTTGATGAAAACAAAATTTTTAAAAAATAAATACAATTTAATGAAGTATATACTGATTGTTTGCTACTTACGTAAAACAGGACTGAGATGTGTAATATATTGGAATTGAAACTATAAAAACATGATATAATACAAAGGCCTATACTGTACAACTGTATCACTTCATTAACAATTTATTGACAGTAAAATAAAAATAAAAAAGACAAACACTAAACTATATGTTTCAATTAAAAAAAAGACACAAATACTTTACTATATTTTTCACTTAAAATCAGCAATCTTGATCTGGCGAAGAGACGTAAACCTTCCCAAGGATGTGATGTTGCACCACCGTGCATTAGCATAACATCATTGGGTGTTGCAGCTGCAAGTTGTTCTACGTAACACAAAACAACGTCGAGAGCGGCAACAGCATCGGCACAAGTAACAGCATTCGTAGAGGCATCTTTTTCCTTGCCATCGCTATGTGCTACACTATCACCGTGTTGATACTGGACCATAGACCCCATGTCATGCATACTCACTTACTGTTAGTTGTCTAATTCCATGCCTTCTCTTCCATCTAGCCAACCATAAATTGCTAGCAGCAAATTCCAAATTACCGTTCATTAATTTGTTTAACTGTAATGCCTTTTCTTGTATTAATGGGCCACGAATAGGAACTCCTTTCTGCCTCTCTTTTGTAAACCATAAAAATACAGCTTCCTCAATGTTTTCATTGGAGTTGTTCCAAAGAGTTTTCACTTATAGCACTGCAAAACTGTTCAATTGTTGGACGATTCTTTTTCCAGTCACTTATTGTAGCCTTACCAACACTAAATTCAACAGCCAACTTTGTCAAACTTTCCTCTTTGTCTAGTCGCATTAACACTTCAAAATTGGAAAAAAATTAACAAAGTTACACAAGTTTTCACAAATTTTTAAAATTTTAATTTAGAATATTCATAAACTAATGTTAAAGTGATTAATGGAAAAAAATCTTGAAAAAAAGTCTACATTACAGTATTGATACAGAAATATGGAATGAATGCTACAATATTGTTTGTTAATAAAAAAATGCACTTCTGTCAAATGCAAAATACACAGCAAATCTGAAATCCGAACAAGCTATAGCCACAATTAGTTTGGATTTGAGGGATTCTACTGCATATATATAACGTTGTGTTTCCGTTGAACTGACTTTATGAAGTTAATATATTATTATTGTAAGTAATTTTATCCACCATTAAGTGCAATGATTTTACCTTGTGTGATGAGGCACCTTTTGGTCACTTGACCATTGTCGAATCACTGATATTTTTCTGGTGTAGATGTACAGTCCGTGATGTTGACGTTACATGCATTTTCTCTTGATCTGCGTGTATGATGTTTTTATTTAGTATGTCTTCTGTATATGTGGTCTGTAGGTTCATTAAATTGTTGTGTGTGTTTTTATAAACGTGGTATTTTCTATTGGGTTGTTATTTATTTCAAGTATGGTAAGGTTATTTTCGTAGTTTGTATTTCATGTTTATGTGATATTAGGTGTGCTGCATGCAACATTTGATACTTTTGTATTTTTATTTTTGAATGCTCTGTCATGTTCTTCAAACTTTATTTTAAATGATCTGGTTGTTTTCCCTATGCAAAATGCATTCCAGTCGTTACATGTAAATTTGTAAACTCCTGATAGGTTATGTTTTTCTGTATATGTTTTATGTTATTAATATATTTTATTATTTTGTTGTTTGGTTTGTATGTTGGAGTGTAGTATGCTTTGTTGTATATATTTGTTAGTTTTTCTATTTTGTTATTGGTGTATTTATATTTTACGTAGATTTTGGTATATAAAATTACTTACAATAGTAATATATTAACTTCATATATATATATGTGTACAAAATTACCTTGACAATTATCAGTAAGAGACTGACTAGAATTGCCTAACCATTGGACAAGTGCCATTAGAACGGTTAGAATTACAAGAAAACAAATGTTTGCGGATAAGCATTGATTCTTCCCCCCTTCCCGTGCCATCACTCGCAGTTTGAAGGTCAGAGCGGAACTTATAGTGCATCAGTTATACATGTAAATGTCGCTGAATCGTATTTATTAAGTGTTGAAGGAAAGCTTGGAACCAGATAAGTGCTTAAATGTAAATCATAACTATGTAAAAAAATGTAAACTATGTAGTTTGATTATTTCTATGTATCACAAGCCATTACAACTTTCCTTAATTTTGCCACGAATCCAGGTCTTTCACACAATATTCTAAGGTAACCCTAAACAGCTTCAGCAATTATACACACTTAAAGCGAAACATTTAATACATTTTATTATCTTTAAGCTCATCACAACAAATATGATATGTATGTTTTAAGGACAAACATTGTACAGTAAGAATTAATTATGTAACAGATATTCATTGTACAGAAATTATTATTAAATGTTTTACACCTAAGCATGTAATAGATATTACAATTTTAAATATATAAAGTTTCCAAAGAGTAGCAGATAATGTTTTGTTGACTGAGGACGGCCATTTCAGAAGATCTGCCTCATTTTCAACTTGGACCATACATTTCAACTAATATTATAAGCCTTTTCCTTTTCATAAATTTAAAAAAAATTATTTGATTTTATGAAAAAGAAAGGTCTGAAAAGTTAGCAAGAAAATAAATTACATTATATGACAACTTTTTTACTTCGAAATTTAAAATTATAAAATAAATAGAAATATTATATAAAAATTTTTGATCAATTTAATGTGAGGTGATATGAGCAAAAAAACAAAAAAAAATGAGTGGTGTACAGCGTATCCCACAAAGAAACTCTTCACAGTAACAGAATTAACAGAGTCCATCCTGAATTCTCACCTTCACTTAGTCAAAGTACAAATTCTTCAACAAGTGTTGTGCATTAACTGTAAGTTATTAAAATATTAAATCTAAATAATTTTTGTCCCAAACTCCATATAAAAACGATGTTTCTTTAGAGCTCATGCGAATTAAATATACTTTGTAAAAGTACATACATTTTGTAAGTCATATATGACAATTATGTCATCTTAAATAACAATGAATGAATTCATGAATTAAAGATTATATATATAAATTATATCTTAAAAAAACATTCAAATATTTAGATGAATGGATAAATTGCAAAAGCAGGTTTAATTTCAAGAATTGCTTATTAAAAATAAATGGCTTGTAATAACAAAATATTACTAACACCACTAATATTTTTCATTTATTATAAGTGTTCTGTGGTAAGTAAAAAAAAAAAACATCCTCTCAAGGGCTTAACCAGAGAGGGACATGTGGCCCCTCCAAATGAATTAATTTTAAGAGAAAAATATTACCCTGTAAAACAGCACTATGTTTTTAGCAAAGCAGCTTCCCCTCAACCCAACAATTGTGTAATTTTAAGTGCCAAAATAGCATAAAACATGATTTCTAGAGATAAAAGTGTCCAACATTTCCACAAGAGTTCAAGCCCCTGACCCTAGAGGCCGTGCTCCTCCCCAAAACATTGTTCTGGCTACACCACAGCATCCTCTTATATTATGCAACATTTGAATTTTTCATTTTTTTTTATTCATGTAATTCAAAAAGATATAGTTTATTCATATATTTTACATAATGGTAATTTTCTTAAAAATAATTAATTTACTTATACAGTAAAACCTCATTATAATGGACTGATTTGAAAATAAATCAAGCCTAAACTGTTAACTACATGAACAGCAGTCTGCACTGGTGTAGTGCTTAAACTGCTGCTAAGCCAGTTGCATTTATTTTCTGTCAAGTGGAATGCTCCTTAAAATTCATGCAAACTTTAGAGTATAATGTAGAAATATCACTAATAACAATTTGTTAAGTCCTTATAAATGTTTTGTTGAACAAGAGGTTTGCAGTACCAGTGTTCCAAGCAGCTGTGCCAAAAAGGTCACTGAGCTGAAATGCCCCATATGTTTGTAAAACTACCTCCAATGATATAAAAGAATTGTTAACAGTGTATGCATAACAGTATTGTTTATAAAATTTCAACATCAAATGTTTATAATTGTTTTGTAAACAAATACTGCCAGCTACACACTGGCTGGAAACATGAATTTTGTTCCAAGCACACTCTACACTTTCAAAATCAATCTGAAGATTTCCAAGTAAGAGAACAAATAATTTTGTAGCACTGTCATTGAAATCTGTAGTAGCCGTTATGTGCTAACTGATTTTTAATAACTGTAAATAAATTGTAAATTTTAAATAAGTTTATTTCTTTATATTAAATTTTCAGTTTTTTAATGTTTTATTTGTACTTTAGCCATTTTATGAGACATTTTTTGTTTATAATAGACTTTCATTAAAATGGACCATCAGCCCCAATTAGTCTGTTACAATGAGGTTATACCATCTTGAATTTCTATTTTTAGTGCATTAACATATTTTACAAATATATATGAGCTATTAGCCACAAGTTTAATTGAAAATTCTACTAAAATTATCTCTCTATAACATATGTGTTGAGTAGGTTTTAAAATCAATCTATCATATGTTAAATTAAGTTACAGTAATGAAGTAGTTTTCTACTAAAGTACTATTTCTGTCAGAACTAAATCAACAATTGCACCCTAACCAATTTTGTAAGTTTTAAAAGATCTTTATGAAATAAAAATACTATGAACTCTGGGCATTATGACAATTGACAAAGTGTGAGAATTTGAAAAACTAAGTTTAATTTGTAAATCAAGGTAATTATTATTCAAAAATAAAGTGAACTTGACCACACAATAAAACAGTATTTCAACGTATACGTCAACGTATACTAGCATAGACAAAGTAAAAATGTCTACAAAGTAGTGTAAACAGCACGTGCAACACACAATGACGCCCAATTCATAGAATGTTTATTTTTAGATGGACAGAAATACTTTATAACGGTTTCAGCACTTAGCACAGTTCTCAGAATGTCTCCCTTACTCTTTGTTTACGCAAACACCCTAGTCTCGCTGAGTCGACCTTAGTTGTTTGTTAACATTAGTTAATGTTACTACTGAACCATTTACAGTACAGTCCTACTGTATTTTTAACAGTTAATTTTTATGAACGTTTATTACAGTATTTCAGTGTGATTTTACATAACTTAATTTTTAAAGATCTTTTTCGTTTGTTTTGTAGAGTTTAGTGTCACTTGAAGTTTCAAAGGACAGTACAGCAAGATGTCCGAATCTTAAAAGAAACAACGCGATTTAAGTCTTAAACAAAAACTTGATATTCTAGATAGGTACAGTAAATTACCAAAAATGAGTCGAAGAAACGCTGCTTCTCAACTTGGTGTTTTTCAACCTCTCTTATGTAAAATATTGAACAACAAAGAAAAAATCTTGTCATTATCAAAGTGTAATGCAAATGTTGCCAACAAAAGACATCTTTCTGGGAAGGATCCGCAAGTGGAATCAGCTTTGAAATTGTGGTTTAAAAATGTTTGCGAGAAAGATGCTCGAGTTGACGGCGCACTAATGCGTCTAAAAGCTGAGGATCTTGCCAAAAAAATAGGAAAACAGGATTTTAAAGCCACAGATGGATGGTTCAATCGATGGAAGAAAAGGGAAAATATTGTTCACAAGAAAACGTGTGGTGAAAAAAGAAATGCTGATTTTGTTGGAGCTGAGGACTAGTTACAATACGAATGGCCAAAGATTTTGGCCGAGTATTCTCCTAGCTGCATATACAATGCAGATGAAACAGGACTTTATTATCGTGCTTTACCCGAACATACTTACTTATTTAAAAATGAAATTGCTAACGGCTGTAAAATATGTAAACAAAGAATAACTGTTTTGTGTTGTGTTAACATGGTTGGTCATAAAGAAAAACTCTTAATTATCGGTAAATCTAAAAATCCACGTTGTTTTCAAGGTATCAAAAAGCTACCGGTTGAATATCATTCAAACTCTAATGCTTGGATGACATCAAAAATTTTTAATGAATGGGTGACTAAATGGGATACCAGCATCAAACGCAACATTGTCCTTCTACTAGACAACTGCACTGCACATAATGACATAAGCACTATGCTAAAACACATCAAAGTGATTTACCTTCCGGCCAATACTACATCAATTATTCAGCCATGTGACCAAGGCATAATTAAAAAATCTCAAAAGTCTTTATCGACGAGAGATGCGTGCTAGAATTATAGAACATATGGATGAATTTCAAACCCTTACCTCAAATGAATTGGCTAAAAAAACTTCTTTACTCGATGCTATTCATCTGATAGCAAAATCTTGGAATGAAGTTTCTGAAAAATCTGTGAAAAAATTGCTTTAGAAAAGGTAGTTTTTTTGTTGAAGAAAATCAAGAGCCAGCTACATCTGAGGAAGACTCTGAAGAGAACTTGAAGCCTTTCGATTTGTCCTTAAAAGAATATACTGAGTGGATGGAAGTTGACGATAGTATTGAAACAGCAGCGGAAATGACAGAAGATGATATTTGTGAGGTAGTTGTTTCAACATCAAAAAGTACTCAAGAAGAAGAAGGCACCGATGATGACGAAAATGATAAATGTGTACCGCAAAGATCTAAGCAGGAAGTTCACCAAGCTCTTGAGATTCTAAGGCAGTTTGTTCAACAAAAAGCAGAAAATTTCAACAAACATTATGAATATGAACAATTTATAAACAATATTTTACGAGAAGACTACAGACAGTCACATATAGAAGAATTCTTCGAGAAAAATTAAATGTAAATTTGAAGTGTAAATAAGATTGAAGTGTTTTATAATGAAGTTTTATGTGTTAAAATGTTTTGATCAAGTGTATTGCGTAGTTCTATATATACTGTATTTTTTTCAATTATGCTAGATTCAGTGTTTAAAAAAAATCTACAGTGGAATAAAATAAACTGACATGAAATATGCCCACTAATTATATATGCCAGAGCAAAAATTTATTTTTGAAAAATGTAGATATTTGAACTAGCACAAGAAAACTGTGTTAGTAGCAAATACTTTCCTGCTTAAAAAATATTTTTTTTAGCCTTCACTAAAATAAACCACGTTTTTGGAATATTGTTATACATTCATTATCTTAACAAAAATGTAAAGAGTGTTTGCACAGTTCACACATATTAATAACAAATATTAATGCATGTAAATGGAATGTTACATTTATCTTTAAAGAGCAACAGTACTTCGCTTGGAGGGACAATAGATTTAGGGAGAACCCATTTAAAAAATATGTTGGGAAAAAAACTTGTAGGAATATAATGTAAAAGTTGGTAATGTTTATTCATATAATCTACTATATTGAAACATAAACAAGGAATATAATAAGGTCATGTTCTTCACAATTAAAACAAATAATCATTACTTATTACACTTTTGCTATTACTTGCGACCAGACTTTTTGTTAACTAATTGTTAAATTGTTAACTTACACTTGGAGGAAACGTTTTTGTCTTACGACTTCTTCAGCCTTGTAATTTTCCCGCTAGGAATGCTGCAGTTGTGCTTCCTCAGTACCATTTTTATGAAAATTAGAAGTGATGTGATCGAAGAGTATGTGTGATCTGTGCTGTGTTTGTTCATTTAGGATGTCATATTAATGTGTGTTGCAATAAGTTCTATATTGAATAAACAGGCAGATCATTCGCTGAAAGATATAAAGAACACAAAAGCGCACTGCACACTACTATTGAACCCACTTACAACAGAATCTATTAAAAAAATAGTACCGAGAAAGCACAACTGCAGCATTCCTAGCGGCAAAAATACGAGGCTAAAGAAGTCGTAAGACGAAAACGTTCCCTCCAAGTGTAAGTTAACAATTTAACAGCTTTTAGTTAACAAAAAGTCTGGTTGCAAGAAATAGCAAAAGTGTAATAAAACATTAACAACCAGCTCGTCATGAGCAGCAACAAGATTTCGATAAATAATGTTTCAATTTTGAAACATAATTAATATTGTTCAGATTTATTTTGTTTTTAACTGAAAACTCATTTCTTTAGTACTAAAATTTGTTCTATTTTGTTTTAATACTGTAATAGAACAATGTATAGTGTTAATTTTACTTTTTGAGGCGTATTGGTTCATAACGTTTTTAATGCCAAGAACGTAGTTCTATAAATTTATTAAATTAGCTTACATGTAATATTGTGTATCCTTCTACAGGTCCTAAAATAACATACAATGGTTAAACACACATTATAGGTGATTGTACTTCCTGTCTGTTAACTTCGTATATTTACAAATGCCAATAACAGAACAAAATAAGTATACTTTACACAATATATGAGAAATATTATTTTTGTAAAAATACTTCGCCACTTTTCTTTATGTTTATTAAACAAACAAAAAAATAAATAAACGTTAGCACAAATAATTTTAAACAAAATGTTCTATATTTATTAACCAATCAAACAAATATATACCTAGAGGATATTGTTATTATATGTTGAGTGGAATAAATTTTTACCTTGTGATGAGGCACCTTTCGGTCACTTCACCATTGTCAAATCACTGAATTATTATTCTGTGCTAATTATAAAGAATAATAATTTAGTGATTTGACAAAGGCCAAGTGACTGAAAGATGCCTCATCACGAGGCCAAAATTAATTGTACTTAATGGTGGAATAATTGTTTACAATTAACATATAATAACTCTATAAAGTCAGTGCAACAGAATAATAATGGACAACGTTAAATATCACAAATTACAGAATATTATGTATACAAAGTTATTACACAAAATAGGAAAACTGAAACTGCAGTTGAGTGTGAAGTTATTATGCAAATATTTTCTGCTCTGGCTTTGGCAAAAAAATGTATCCATTTTAGCTGGGATCATCAATAAATTCGTGGCAGTTCAAAATTTTAAACATTTTTTCATAGACATAATCCTATCTGTAAATAGAGATAATTCAGAATCTAAAACACTATCTCAGTCAGCAAATCCAATTCATCTTGTTTTCTACTTTATTTTCGACATTTTGAATTTGACCATCCTTCACAGAAATATTTCTATCAAAAACACTAACATTGTCACTATCAAAAGTTAAAATCTCTCTTATATAATTTGATCAAAGCCTATGTCTCGACCCATTTCTATCTAAACATATACTAACAATTCAACCACTGTTATCTTTCCCTTAATGCAAATCTGTGTTTACGTCTAACATTAAATAGAAACCAATAAACAAAATACAGTTTTCTGAACTGTAAGATTTTGTGTTCATAAATAAAGCAATATTTTTTTATAGAGGTTTAATGTGTTGCCTCTGAACTGGCAAAATATTAGTTTCAATTGCAGCATTTTCTACTTATGAGGTAACTTAAAACCTTATTTAGAACTACAGTGATTTTGCTTTAAAGTGCTCTATTCATATTGTAATAAAGTTTACTATCTATATGTTCCCCTATTACTTGAAATAGATACTTAAATACAGTTTTAAATCAATTAAACAAAAGTTTTACAATTACTGGTACAGATCTATGAAAGTAATTTATAATTTTGAAGAAAAAACTAAGACATTATTGATACTTTCAAGTTGATTTTATGTATTCATAAGTTTATATAGTTTTTAGGAAAATACATACTCATTATTTTAGAATAAAAGAAGTTATAGACAAAATAATTATTCTTTGGTGCAGGTTTTCCCAGAGCAAACGTCTTTATTGTGGATGCTATGAGCTAGACTACAAATTCCACTCATTGTTAAAGAGGTAGAAATATGTCATATATCCTTCTCCCATGTTTTAAAAAAAGAGCTATTGAAAATATATACTTAGGTTACTTCTGGTAGAGCTTCTTTGGATTAGATTGGACGTAAAACTTACCTTGGTTTCATAATTTACACACATAAAATAAGTACTTCAAAACATTTAATATATTTAAAGGCAGTACTTCCTTGTCAGTCAAATAAAAACATGAAGAATAAACTCATTTGAAACAGAAGTCTAATTTGGCTTTAGAAGATTTGATGTTATTGTTAGCGGATTTTCTTGATTTAATGCTTCATTAACTGACACCCATTTTTTAAGGATTTCAAAAAAGGAGGGATATTTTAATTATTTCTGGCATATAACAGTCATCAAAAGACAAGGCTGTGTGACTATCAGCATCTTATCTATTGAACTTCGTATCTTGGCTCTAATAAAATGTTCGTAACCATTCATTCTGATATTTAATCTATGTGGGGTTAGGCCTGTGTATTATACCTGGAATCCATTTTGGTTGTGATGTTACTACTAACTCTGTTAGGAGGTGAATTGGAAATTTTTCACAACTAAGTATATTCTTAAGGGAAGTTGGGATGATCGATCCAGTGTCTTTAACAGATCGGTGATTTTAGTGACAGCGCCAGGTTTGGATCAGTGACTTTTACCAGTGACAAAGGATA
This sequence comes from Prosapia bicincta, assembly GCA_036971475.1. Taxonomy (NCBI): domain Eukaryota; kingdom Metazoa; phylum Arthropoda; class Insecta; order Hemiptera; family Cercopidae; genus Prosapia; species Prosapia bicincta. Next base: position 494,586 of record JBAIZL010000411.1, read on the forward strand.
CTGCCCGGAGCTCTGTATGTGTCAATAACAGGCAGGCATACTACACTGATGAAATGATTCCACATCTCGCTTTTTTCTGTTTTAGAAAGTTCATTTTATGGAAAAATTTAACTCCTGCAAAACCAAGAACAAACTAATGAGTGCAAAATAGCATCTACTGTACACATCACTGTCACTATCTTGAAACCTGACACAAATCGACCATCCACACACGACATAAATGAGTAGAACCAGTGACAGCGACAAATCAACCAATGACAGCAGTGGTAAAATATCAGTAACTTGTCAGCCGCAACAGCGACATTTTGCCCAATCCTCAAAGAGACAACTGCCGATGAATCCATTGTCACTGGAACTGGCATTTCCCATATTTTGTCACTGGTAACACCAGCGACAAACTAATATCAGTGACAAATCACCGTGACAGAAAATATCGACCACCCCTAAAGGGGGGGGGGGAGACACGTGTATGATTGTTACATACATACATGGTTATTACATATATTATCCTAATCAATTGGCTGTATTAATTGTGACATTTAAATTTACTAATGATCAAGTAAACACATTATAATATAAACTTCCCATAACAGACATTCTACCAGTTGTAGCAATTTCTAATCTGTCCTGAATAAACATTGCAAACAATCCATAAAGTTTGGATTTTCAATCAGTTATATATATACTATGTAGATCTATTACTAACATACTAATTTAGCGATGTTTTACTGTTTATTTTTTATTAATAATTTGTAATCATTTACTTGACTGTAAAATAGATTTTTTGTCAGTTTTTATATTTTCTTAAAAATACCAAGCATAGGATTGACATCTTTACATTTATAATTGGAAATAAATATACTGTTTCAATATCCAATATCTTCATCACCACTGTCTGAATTAATAATGTACTCAATTATCTTCAGTGAGACTTTGAGCGTAAGAAACTGTAAATATAAAAAATAATATAAAATATCAAATAAACAATATATTATAATGATATACAGAAATAAATTGCAGGTTTTCACATACATCACTTTGTAATAAGGATTGTAGTTACCGAGAAGACACGAAACAGAGCTCGCCTCTAAAATATTCTGCATACAAATTACTACATGAGAAATCAGTTTAGTTTTGGCATATTTGATGTTGTGACTATCACATGATTACTAGATAGCATGGTGACACAATCCCACACATCATGTAACACATATGATGGAACATTGTAACAAATAAAGTTTGAATTATATTTTTCAGGTATCCCAAATTTATATTTATTAAATAAATAAAGGAGGTTACCCATATTTCCCCCAACAAACTATTAAACGAAATATAATAGAAAATTTAAATCTAATTAGAAATATTCATTTGTAAAGAGACATGAAAATGATATTTATTTGATACATGTTTTTAAATATATTTTTTAATGAAAAACTGTTAATCTTGTATAATAAAAAGAAAGTAAAAATATCAAATTAAATTTTTTTTTTTTTAATTTTAAAACACAGATTTTAATACGCCTTCATTGGATCCAAATACTTAAAAAAGAAATATTTTAATACAGAAAACATATTGTAGTATGTTCTCATTGATATCACTTGGCAAAAAAACCACTACTTATTTTTTAGCAAACGTAAGATCAGTGCATTGTTCAATACAGTAAGTCACAGATAAGACTCAAGTAGTGGTTTTTGCCAAGTGATAATCAATAAGAACATTTTTTTTTAAATGACTCAAGATATAAAACACAAGAATGTACGTTTTTGTATTATTGTATTTTATGTTTGTATGGTAATAATTATGTTGAATACATTTCCTACCACCGTTGTAATATATTTTAGGTTATACATTTCCACATACTCTTATTATTTCAAATTCATAAGCAGTTTTATAAGAATAAAAATAATTTTGATTGATGTGTGTACTCATATATATGACATCTAATAAAAATAGTATAGAACTCCATTAGTGCTATGGAGTTCAAAAAAGAAGAAAACGCATTTGTTCACATTTTTCTCTTCTCTGCAATCTAAATGATTTTAAACAGTAACAAAATTTGACAAAGTTACTACTACTATAAACTAAAAAATAATAAAAAGGAAAATTAAATATAAAGGAGGACAACAAGAATTTATTGGTAGTACAGACACATTTGACAATGCTAGTTCTACATTAACATAATTATATATCTTCTCAGATAGCAATTAGCATTATTCAAAAATAACTTGGAACCAAAAAATGATAATATATTAACAATTTTTTTTACATCTATATTATACCTTATAAATCATTTGTGTGGTTTAAATCATACTTTTGAATAAAGCTTTAAAATATTGACTTAAAGAGTATAAATAAAGAAATGCTGCCTCTATAGACTGGAATGTCACAATTTAACTCTCATTTCTTATTTAGTGTATATACCATCATGAAATATATAAACATAATATTAAAAATACAAATTTACATGAAAAATGACAATTAAAAAAACAATAATAATAAATAAATGTACTCTGTAAAAAAATCTCCTTAAATAATACCAAGGAAATAAGTTAAACATTATTTTGAGCACTCCTGTAGCTTGGCTCCATGATGACACATTTTTAATCAATATTTTATTAAGAATTATGTTCAACTTATTTAAACTGGTCTGAAGTTACCGAGCTGCAAAATAGAATTTAGATTTTAGACTACAGTATAAATATACAGTGCTGCACTAAAATTTGGCCAGAATGTACTAACAAATGTTTTTCTTTGATTCTAGTAACTTTACAAAAAATACTGTAAAGCTGTACATTCAAATTTTTGTACACTAACTTGTGCCAGGATTACCATCGGAATTCATTTCTTTCAATTGTACTGCTCAGGTAAAACATACGAGATATCATCCCATGGATGACGGTAAAGACCTTGTTTTAATCGTTTCTGGTCCATAAAATGACCTGAAAAATAAATAATAATAAATGAATTATTATCTTTTGAACAAGTATTAGTTTCAAAACCACTGTAAATTTTTCAATGAATCTGATGACAAATTGAAATTTTACTTTTCATTTTTTAATATATCTAATTATCTTTATAGGAGATCAACATGTGTGTTTAATAACATCCTGAAATTATGGTCAGCAAAGATTTCCTCTAATAAATAGAAAATTTAAGCCTACTAAAGTAAATAGTAACTGGAAAAAACATTAAATGTGACCTACCTCATATAAAAACAAAATTTTATATATGCCAAAATAATTTTCAATAATACTGTAAAAAAGACGTTTCTATTTTTAAACTACTCACGGAAATATTGTTTTTGTTTTATGAATTTAAGATACGGAATAACTGAATAATTTATAATAAAACAAGGAAGCATCTATAATGGTTTTTTAAATAAACAGTACTTGTAAGATAGGCTTTGTTACTTCACACATTCATTGCTGGTGATATCGATTAGTGTGCACCAAGATTTTACATAAGGCTTGATATGCCTTAACTAAATAAAAGGACATTACACATTTAAAACATATTATGAAAACTTTGTTTTGCTTGTTATTCCTAGATATCTTTCTTATTCAGCACCCTAAAATTAATTAAATTTTTCCAATTGCTTTATTCTAAATACTGACTAATACAATAAATACTAACCAATAAATCCAATGCTCCTTCCTAAAACAAACAAACTGTTGATGGAGCCCATATCAATATACTCTTGAGCTTCTTCCCTAAGAACAAGTAATACATACTATAAATTACAATTAAACAAAAATATAACCAACAAATAATATGATGTAAACAATACAATTTTTATTTTAAACGTATTAAACTCTGAGGACTCATATTCAAGCTATTAAAAACCTGATAATAAAAGGAAAAAGAATATGGTATTTTTCTATTATTAACATATTCTATTAAGGCATATTATAATATTAAAAATTAGTACATTAGACCTTTAATAGTTCTACACTTTGTGGACTTAGAAGGTGTTAAACTATAGGGAGTTTATATGTATCTCCATACGAGGTTTTAAAGTACAATAGCCATGCTTCTATGCGAGAAGTGGGATGGAGAGGCTATTGACATGAAAATTATTACAGTAGTTGTATTCCCATGGGGGAGAGTGTGCTAAAAATAGAAAGTGAGCACATGACTATATGCCAAGTTAAGCGAGGACATGCGAGTAGTCGATGTCAAGACTACTGATAGCTGCTCTGTCATGTTGCCATACCCACTCGAAGCATATATAATGTAGAACTATTGAAGGTTTACCATATATCTTGAGAAATATTCTAAAATCTACTACAAAGAAAATCAGATTTTATATTATACTTTGCAAAATTTTAAAACGAAAAAATTGACAATAAACTGAAAAAAACTTCCTACATTTGAAAAATACAGCAAGAAACAAACACAAAATTGTTTTGGTCAAATCTGATTTTTTTATGATTTTTGATATCTTTTAAAATTTGTAGTGGGTGAAAACAGCTCCCAAGGTTGTAAAGTTCTAGCCCAGATAAAAATATAGTAATAAATTTAAAGAAAAATTACAATGAATAATTCATTAAAAAAGGTTCCACATTAAAAAAAAATATTTGTTGGAAAACACTGTTGAATCAAGTATCACTTAAACATATCTCCAAATAATCTAGGAAAATGAAACCAGTGATAGCAGAAACAAATAAAATACATACTCAAAACTCACAAATTAATCATTTATTGCCTCATATGTGTTTTAATGACAAAGTCTTTACCATCATTGAGTGTTGCTATTACAAACTCTAACTTACAACTTGGAGTTTATAGTAGCAACACTCACTGATGATAAAGAATTTGTCATTGAAACGTGTATGAGTCAATAAATGATTAATTTGTGAGTTTTGTGTATGTCTTTTATTTTTTTTTAACATAGCCTCACAAGCTACAAATAATACAAAGAATACAAGTAACATATAAGCACTGTGACATGAAAAGGAGCAAATGAAAAGTGTCTAAAAAAACATTTAAAGAAACTAATTTTAAAAATACTTAACTAAGTGAATATGTAATTGCTTACTTGCTGACGCGTTTCAAAACATTCGTTCTTTTTACGAAGCTAACCCTCTACTGGTGGCAACAGTTAGTTGTAAAGGCTCTAACAGGAATGGATTTATGACTGTGGAATGGGGTGGGTTGTTTGAGTTATGTGTCATATTTAGGAAAAGGCTGTTGGCTTCAAAGCGTGTATGATCATTTAATACGTTTTCTTTATCTGTTGCGTAGTGTTTGTAGATTTCATATTTTTCTAAGGTTGTTAGCTTTTTACTTTGTTTTAATGTGTGTATAGCATTTAACTTAGTGTGTGTGTCTGTGTGTGTTGGGTGCTTTTTCGGGGTTTTGCGTAACTGGATTTAGGGTTTGTTTGTTTTTCTTTTTTTTGGGGGGTAATGTGTTTTTTACATTACTAATTTAAAAAAAATTACTACCAGTATAAAAAAAAGTAAAAAGATAGGAGACAACAGACTTATCTTGGTAATAGTTCTTACATGCACAATGTGTGTGTAACTTAAAGTTTCCATAAACAAAATTTTACTTTCTCATTAGAATATGATAACTCTTTTAAAACTTTTCCATTTCATCACTTTGCATTACAGACACATATTAATAATATATCAATAACATATAGTAGTGATATTTCCAGGTAGCTAAGTTTTTTAAAAATTCGGATTTTATGTCTCCTAGTCCTAAAAAAATTCATTTTGCCAATATTATTTTATTGCTAGCCTTCACTTCTTTAAATATAATACGTTAAAACACAAGAAATATATACAACTCACAATTATAAAATTGTAATCTCAAACGCATTTCAGTGACATTATGTCATCATCTTCAGTGATGCTATCAAAAAACAAAACCTTGAAACGCGTTTGAGATTAAAGTTTTTATAATTGTGAGTTGCATATATTTCTTGAGTTTATTACCTTCACTCATAAGCTACCTCGAACAAATAGTTTGACTTGTTGGTATATTTCATAGTAAAACTATAAGAGCTGGTAGTCAGAGTAAGCAATCCTCACAATGGTCTAATATTAGATAACAGATAGCAACACGCATAAGACTAATACAAAAGTATGGTCCAAAAGTTTCAGTATTGCTACCTAACCAAATGTAACATTATTTGTTAGTGTTTGCCACTTTGAATCTGACCCTCTAATACATCAGCAAGAATCTTACCTTGTGAAACTACCACTGTGTCTTAAAAGGTCGCAGAATGAAACTGCAATGATGCCATCAACATTAAGTATAAGGTTAGGTTTCTTTGACGTGGTAATCTTCTCTACTTCTAGTGCATAATGCAGTAATGGGGTCGCTGGGAAATTCTCCAGCACAAATTCCTTAATAATTTTTACTCTCATATCAGGGTTGTTAATCTGTAAATAAATTTAACTTAATTAATAACCTACTTTTTAACAATTATGTAACAAAAACCTACAATATTCTAAAATAAACAATCATTTGAATGGTTTTCAATAAGGAACATCAATGACAAAATTATAAAATTAAAGAGAAAAATTAAGTGATAGAATATATTTGCTTTTCACCTTAAAACATCAAAACATGTTTCTTTAAATTATTAACATTAAGCCTAATAAATTATTATTATCAATTAAATTTTAAAAATTGTTAGAAAACAAGTATTATAAAAATAATTTTTCAAAGTCAATTCCTACTTAGGTAAACAAAGAAAATTGTATTTTCCTTACTTTTCATTAAATTATTACAATTATTATAAACAAAACAAAGTGTAACCTATGCCTTAAAACAGCTGTTCTACCACATAACCTATAACATAAAATCAGCTGTTTTATGAAATCTTATGTTATTACTTATTTTAAGCCAAATTAGATAAAATAACTATATTCCATACCTTGCCCCTTTTGTGAAAAGTTTTTCTCCCATATAAAACTAAAATAAATTTGGAGATTTTGTGTTGTACATCTTGAGGGTTTTCTATAATTATAAATATAATTCAAATTAAATGTAAAATAAATTTATTAAATTTAATTATAGAATTAATACTTGAAAAAACTGTATTTACAACAAATGTCATCTACTACAATTAAAGAAAAAAATGTATTTGAACTTGAGAGGATGAATAAAAAGTATTTTTAAACAACTGAAAATTTGAACAGGATATATTTAAGGAAAGAGAAGGAATTGAAAGAAACTGACTTACTGATTTTACTCTATGCCCAATCCCCATTATAAGTTGTCCTTTTTTTCTCATTGTATTTACAAACTCCATAGGGATCAGGCCTGTGTCATATGCTTCACTAAATTGTCTTGCAGCACCATCCAGAGCACCTCCAAATCTATCTCCCTGATGAAAACATTGAAATTTAAAATTCCATAATAAATATGTTCAAAATTATTCTTTAAAACCACTAGAATTATTACGATTATTTAAACCATTACAATTTAAAATTCTTTAGAAATATGGTCTAAATTATTCTATAAAACTACAATAATTATTACAATACAACATTACAATTGTCAAACTTACTATTGTAAGAAGACCTGACACTACAGATGAAACAAGGTCTTTGCCTGCCCTTGCACAAACAATTGTGTTATGTGCTCCAGATACTGCAGGACCATGGTCAGCTGTCACCATTAAACACATTTCGAAAAATTTACATACGTATGGAGGCAGAGAACGTTGAAACCAAAGCAGAGATATTACACCTCCGATTCCCATATTCTGTTTTAAGACCTGGATGAAGAAATATTAAGGTTATAATTATTACACAATCATTTAAGACAGTTATAAAACAATCTAAAACAAACTATTTAATTTTTTAAAGATTTGCAACAAATTTAATTTTTAATATGAATCTAATAAAAAGACTTAATAACATTTATTAGAGAATTTTGTGACAACAGATAAATTTGGGTTTACATTGAGTTTAGTTTTTGTCAACTAAAGATTCTACAACAGGTTTCCAAAACAATGAAGATTCCCGAAAATATTAGCTTTAACTTAGAACAAATGTTTGCTACTACATCTGGATGCAAACAAAATGTATAGACTACATCGAGATGGTGTGCAGCACTAACCCTGCCTACTAGCATGGCAGGTTAAAATATATTTCTGGGCAGTCTTTTCATTTTCTTTCTTTTGTATGTAAGATAATAATTTGTATATCAATGAACGTGTTATTTTGTATTATCTGCTTTAATCATAGATTTTTTTACTATCAACAATAAAATGTAACACTTATAAATACACCTGTTTTTTTTATAATAAAATATCATAAAAGTTCTACTTGTGCATTTGCCTTAAAAGAAATATTATTTTTATGAAAAATATAGCATAAGTAAATGACAAGAACTGAAGAAATTTTTCCTGTAAGTTATAATATCCATGATATTGGTACTCACGTCACTGATAGGCATTCCTGCATACAACAGCTCCTGTCCTCTTTCATCACAAATACTTGTCATAAATGAAGCAGGTTTCCGAATTAGACCCAATTCCTAAACCAACAAAGTTTCAGAATTCAATGAGGTACGCTATATTTATATTCCACAAAAATATGTATTATGACCCAACATAGAAAGTGAAAGTTTATTTACAACACTTAAACAAATATTTTTTATTTACTACGTTATTACAGTAAATCTAGAGTAATACTACAGTACAAAGTAAAAGGAACTAATTTATTAAAAAATAATGCTTTAGAAAAAGTAATGACATATACACATATAAATAATAATAACATATACTCTTTTAAACTACTGAAATGGTTAAAAGGAGACAACATAAGGCTAGCAAATATTAAAGGAGAGTAATCTGGCGAAGAATTATTGCTCTAGGTCAGGGTTCCCAATGTTCTAGCAACTGCATACCACCTGAAAGGTTTGTAGATTTTGGCTTACCACCATCTCCACGGGGTCTGGGGGGTGTAGATTGGAAGCAAGCCTCCTGATTCTAACTTTTTTTAGAAACACATTTTTTGTCAGAACACGTCTATTATTCATTTTATTTTTATTAAATAAGTAATAAAACCATTTAATTATTCATAAACTTTTCCATTATTTTTTAATAACGATAAGACAATAATAAAGAAAATTTAAACAATTATGCATATTACAGTTTTATTTAATACGCATATCTTCTATAAAAACATGTTATACAATTGGTACAAAAAAAAAACACAGCCAAAAAACGTACAAATCAACAATGACCAATGAAGGTCAATGCGTATTTTGATTATTGCGAAGCTTGCTGACGTTTGCCTGTCAGCAGAGAGTCAATTGGAGGAGTAATGGTATTCATAAGCTTTGTACCCTTGCTAGTTTGTTTCTATGTTAATTTTTTATGTACAATATTTCAGTAAAACTCTCACATGAATAACTAGCATCAAATAAAGCATAGCTTTCCGGAGGAGCATTGGATACTTTGATTCACACACAACCCCAGAAGTCTATTAAAGATTTCTCTTTAAAAACATCATTATGGAACTGTCTTTTGTTAAATCAATAAATTTTTTATTTAAACTCATTTGGTGAGCTTTCTGATGAGGCTACATGACATGAAACTCCTGATATCTTCCCGCGTACCACCAGTTGGGAACCCTTGCTCTAGACACACATTTCTCAAGATTAAATTGATCTGGAGTCTGAAAAAGGATAATACTAGTACAATACTATACTACATTAAAAAAAATGTGTGTACAATTGAATCTAAAAGAATAAATCCATGGTTTTTGGTGAATTAAAATAAAATCTACAATCACTGTCAATTCTACTATAATTCAGTAAACCATAAAAAATGAAATTTCTTCAATACAGATGTTGCAATATTTACAAGCCAACACGTCTTGTTATTTCAACACAAATGCAATAAATAGATGCCCAACAAGTTATACAATGGCTGTTGTGTTAGGTTAGGGCAAAAGGAAAACATGTGTATTGAAATTTATAACTTGTTCCCCAAATTATTACTTTTATGCAATATGATATAAACATTTTGATTGGAGTGATCTAAATAAATCATAGTAATACTTTTGTGAATATATATATATATATATATATATATATATATATATTCACTAGAGTGAATTGACAATGGTCAGGTACCTCATCATAAGGTAAAAATTACTTGCACCTAATAGTGGAATAATTGTTTACAATTAACATATAATAACAATTGAATCTAGAGTTGTTTACAATTAACTCTATAAAGTCAGTGCAACGGAACAATAATATACAATGTTAAATATCACACACACACGCACACACAAATATATATAATTTTGAAACAATGATTTTATTCAAATTAATTTACTACTTGTAATGACTCACCCTTGCCCAAGAGTAATCCATAGGTACTGTAGGAGGTGGCACTTCTGGTTTCGGTATAATAGCTCCATTTGTCACTAAACTTAAATAAACTTCATGGATTACATCACCCAATGTGTCAAAAGATTCTGGAACTTTAGCACCAGCTGCAGCTAAGGCTGCATTCTTTGCTACTGCAGTTTCCTTTTCACTGTTCGCACAAGAACCAGCATGGCCAAACTGTACTTCTGACGTAAACATACCTGTAATAATATAATAAAATAGTTTTTCAAGAATTTCCTTAACTATAAAAACCTACTTCCATCTTGTCATATACCTCTATAATTTTACAATAGCAGTGATAGAATTTGTAGAATTATTTTTCTAATTTTTCTTTGTTTAGTTTATTTAATGAGAATTAATTACTTTTAACATGGTTACTAAGAGATTTAATGATATTCACCTGCACACGTTCCTATACACCACGCAACTATAGGTTTTGTAATACGCTTGTCCTTGAGTGCACTGCAGACATCATATTCTTCAACTCCTCCGACTTCCCCAAGTAACACAAGCATCTTAACATCTGGGTCAGCATTGTAACGCAAAATATGGTCCATGAAATTAGTTCCAGGATAACGATCACCTCCAATCGCAACTCCTTCATAAACGCCATTAGTAGCTTTGGAGATTATATTGTTCAGTTCGTTAGACATTCCACCAGATCTTGACACGTAGGCTACACTAAAAAACAAGGCAGGATAATCTTGTTGCTATTAGGATCAGCTGACAAATTTATCTTTAACTAAAATTCAATATTGAAGACCTTATAAACTCATATATTTGTCTTGGTTTTATCTATCCAGTATATAATAAAAGGTATGTTTGTATTAATAACACATTTATGCAACTCCAAGTATTTTTCAGGTTCATCAAAATTTAGCTTCTTACCTGCCTGGGCGGTATAATTTGGAATGTAAAATATTATCCATCATGCCTCCTGTGTTTCCTATCTTAAAGCAACCAGGTTTGATTCCACCGACTGTTGCAGGCCCAATGATTGATACTCCTTTTTGGTGAGCTGACAAGATCAACTTTCGAGTTTGGTTCTCTGGAATTCCTTCAGCAATTATTGCAATTGTTCTAATCTAAAAAAAAAACAATCGTAGGGGAGAGTGTATTTAAAGTAAATGCAGTCGCAGAGGATCTAAAAATGTTAAAGAACACAGAATCAAAAATATTTAAATAAGGATAGCATCAAATAATAAGTCAGGTTAGTTACTTGATGTACTAAACCATTGAATAGGAATAATAATTCTTAGAGAACAAAATATTTTAAAAAAGTTAAATTGGAAACTAAAAAGAATGTCACTCTACACGGTTGATGTGCGAGTCAAAGAAACCTGATTTATTCAGAATTTGGCAACGTTTCGATGACTAAATTGTCGTCCTCATTCAAACCTACAAGTATAATAGACAGAATTAACATCTATGACATAAAAATTCACAACAAAATTAATATACAATCAAAAACGTTACAATAAGTTGTTAATAATAACAGATCAACAAAACAACAACACAAATAAATTAAATAATTAAAAAACCCACTATAAAACATGATAGTCCATGATAATAAAAACTATAAACAATTCATTCAAATGTGTCAAACAAATTCCCAAACATATAACAGTAATAATATAACCTGTGAAATTAAACCATTACTAGACATCTGGTGCATCAACAACTAGAGCCCTCAAGAGTTTTTAAGCTTTATGACTAAAGGATTATTTGGAACTGGTGATAACATCAGCTGATGTAGTCAAATATAGGTCTAAGCTGAAGGGAATTATTCAGAAAAATTCTTAAGCCATTAATACCAAATTCACCAGCCTCCATTGAAATCACAGACTTCAACAAACTTTATGCAGATAGAAGAGGAGGAGGACAGGCTTAAGTGCATTGATCAACACAGTGGTAAATGGAACATCTTGGTGGCAGGTTGCCTGAAGGTGCCATCTTGAGTCTGAAGGTCAACAACTTACACCACCTTATTATGATATGTTATTGATATTATACCCTATATGATATTATGTATATACCAGAGTATGCAGCAAACTAAGGACCATCTGAGAGAGAAGATTGTTCTTAAAGTCCCAACTTGGAAACTCTTAGTTCCCTTGTTCCACTTGACTCACTTTTGGAGTGTATGCGGGAATAGTCCTGGATTCGTTAGAACAGATCCAGAGAATAGTTTCAATTAGGGATAGTCGATATATTCTGTTACTGTGACTTGTCACTGATATTCGTTTGCCGCTGGTGATACCAGTGACAAAATATGGAAAATCCCAGTTCCAGTGACAATGGATCGATCAGAAGTTATCTCTTTTGTGTGCAAAAAGTTGCAGTTGCTGGATGGAAAGTTACTTATTGGTCATTGGTTAATTTGTCACTGTCACTGCCTCTGGTCTCACTGCTTGGCTCACGACGCCAATCATCGTGCAGGGTAGTTGACTGAAGGGGAGAAGGAATTTTCTCTGAGGAAAATGTCACCGTAGCTGATGAAAAAGTTACTGATATTTTACCACAGCTATCATCGGTTGATTTGTCGCTGTCACTGGTTCTACTCATTTACGTCGTGTGTGAGTGGACGATTTGTATCAGGTTTCACGACCGGGAGTTGAAACCTGACTAGAGTTGTGTACACTAGACACAATTTTGCATTTGGTAGTTTGTTCTTAATTTCGAGGGAGTTAATTTTTAAATAAATCGAGCTTTCCAAAAAAGAAAGGTGTGGAATCATTTCACCAGTGTACTATGAGTGCCTGTTATTGGCACATACAGAGCTGTCTCAGTATCTCTTGTCACCAGTACTAAAGTCACTGGTAAAAGTCACTGATCCAAGCCTGACACTGTTATTAAAAAAATGATCGGTTAAAGTCACTGGATCGACCATCTATAGTTTCAATTCTTAAGCTTATGGAATGAGAGTAGTAGTACACCAAGAGGAAATGTCCTGGATTAGAGGCTGCTTCCACTTATGTGATTAGGATTTTGACATCTGCAAATATAAGTACACTATATACCATATCCCTTAATGTATACCTTAATTAATGTATTTCAGTGCTCTTAATTGCTACTTGCCATAATCTTCCTTGGTGAGGTGAAGGAAAGGTATTAAAATGACAAGTATTCCTTGAGGTGCTTTCATTGGGCAATCCTTTTGTAGGGAGATGTGAAGTGTACGGCATTCTTGAGTACACCGTTTGCACTGACACAATTAGTACCACAATTTGAATATCTGTCTGCATTAGCCATGTCTGGCTACAAAGTACCTGAGAGCGGAGGAAAGCACCTGTCAGTTACAACCTCTAGATGTACAGCTTTTGTTGTAGATGTACAGTCAAAGGCACAACTGTTGTGCTGGACAGAGTGCACCATGTGGACTTTTGAAATATTTATTTATTCTAATGGCAAGTACAAAATAACAGACTTTTGAAATATAGGGCTGCCATAGTTGATGCCACAATGAAGAATTGATTGAGTAGGGACTGGACGAGGCCTGAGCAGGTCTGCCAAAGGTGGACTGACAATAAAGGATTTTGTTTAGAAACAGTGTATACATTTGCAGATTCTTGCATTTGTTTATGTTCAGACTCTCCATCATTTATCTTTGATGGTGCGAGAAGCTGGGACATACAGTCATATCATAAAACATTGTTCACCCCCTCAGCATCTAGACCCTTTTTGTTTAGAACAGCGGTATAGAAAATTTTTGAAGTTTTTGGGGATTGAATCCCCCTACCATGAACAACACAAAACGTTTTATAAATATGCTATTGTTAAGAATAAAGTTTTTTAAACTTTATACTATCTAACTTTTTTGATAAAAAAAAACAATAAATGTTTGAGTTCTATAATCAAGTTGTCATTCTCACGTAATTAATAAAACAAGTTTTACACATCACTTGTAAGTTCTAATTGTTACTGTCACCTGCCTAAGTTTTGCTAAAACTTTACTAAATGAATTCACACAATATTAGTTATTTAGAAGGGAAATGAAATATATGCTACAATTTACTGCTTGGTAAATATTTGTTTTTTTTTATTGTTGGCTTGGAAATGAAACAACAGTAAAACTTTTCAACTCTTGACTGCACTAATAGTAATGGGTTTGAAAATTAAAGGAAAAACTCTTAAGCAGAAAATACGAGATAATAAGATAAAATATTCAACCTAAGACATGAAAAACATAAAGATCTGGTTACAACAGCTTTGGACCCATACTTGCACGATGTAAGACATTTAAAGGGCATGAGATTATCACTTTATAAATAGCCAAATTGTTGTTGTGACGCAAACACAAGCAAATGTATACAAACAATGTTGTTGTGACGCAAACACAAGCAAATGTATACAAACAATGTTGTTGTGACGCAAACACAAGCAAATGTATACAAACAATGTTGTTGTGACGCAAACACAAGCAAATGTATACAAACAATGTTGTTGTGACGCAAACACAAGCAAATGTATACAAACAATGTTGTTGTGACGCAAACACAAGCAAATGTATACAAACAATGTTGTTGTGACGCAAACACAAGCAAATGTATACAAACAATGTTTTTGTGAGGTACAAAATGAATAAAATTACCTGTGGGAAGCCGAGTGTTTCAACAGTACTTTCATAGGCAGACCTTAAGGAGGCAAAGTTCACCATAACATCAGCTTCTTTATGCTTAGACATTGCATCTTCCATTTTCTTATACACTAAAAAAAAGTATTCTTTGTAAAATACTGAATAATAATGTAACTTAACATAACAATTATGAACACATATAATAACTAAATGTTATGGAGTGCTTATATTATTACAGCCCCACGTAGATCTTGTCATCATTTCATTACTTCTCCTTATATTCATTGACAATTGTTCGACCCTTTTGTTCAGTGATTTATAACTAAATAAATTTGTAATTTATTGAATTTATAATATAACTGATTTTCACAGGAAAATATATTTTTTTCTTTACTAAACTATATGTTATACCTGATCTTAAGAAATGCTGGAAAATCCAAGTTAAGCTTAAAAACTTTTTCCTACTATACAGATTAATCATGTCTGCAAAATAGGGATGGGCAGATTCCGATTCTCGATTCCAGGAACCGTCGATTCTATTGGTATCGAGTATTCATCGATATTCAATTCTTCATTAATCAAAGTAAAGATTCCGATTATTGTTTTTTATCTGTTAAAATACATGTGTGGTGTAATTTATAGGAAAAATAATTAATTATTAACTTTGTATTATTTATGCTTTAGTTACTTTGGATGAATTAAACAATTAAAGCAAATGCTGATTTGAGATAACAAAAACATTGTTATTATTTATGGCACAAGAAAAAAGACGACTGGAAGCATTTTTGGTTCGTTTGTTTGCCACCGCTTGTCTCGCACTGCTGTCTCACTCTCACTCGCGCAGGCTCGACTCTTACTCTGTCCCTCTCTCTCACCGTCTCCGGCCGCCACTACTCCGTCACAGTTTCATACATGCCGAAACAAAACACAAAGAAAATTTAGTTCCAAATTTTCCAGTTATACAAACTTAAATGCTCATTACTGAAGTTATATTGTAATTATGAACTGAAGCTCATATTTGTAATTTTCAATAAATCATTACTTTTATCCGATGTGTTTGTCATGCTTTCAGAAACTCCTATTCATTAATAAAGGCTGAACACTTTGTGGAGCCTATTACAGTGAAATGGAGTTTTTAAAAGACTTTTCCATACGACCAAGATGATAAGAAAATTCATTATCAGAAAATATCATTATCAGAAAATATCATGTAGCCCTATACAACTTGAAAAAATTCAAGAACCACTTAAGAATCGAGAATTGCAAGAAACATTTTAGAATCGAAATCGAAAATTTTAGGTATTAGCCCATACCCAATGCAAACTAATGGAAATTAAAGTTAGAAATTCAATAAACAAGACTTTTATACAACCAAGACTTTACTGCAGAAGTAGTTTGACTTAATTAGTGCACACTAAGTGTATGTTTTATACTGGCTTGAATAAAGGAGGTTCTCAAAAACGACCTGTTTTTATTCTGAAACTAGTTGACTGATTTCGATCAACATTTTCAAATAAAAGAAAATTTCCTAGCAAACCCTTCCCAGTTTTGAATGGATTGTCAGTAATGTAAACAAAATATGATTTCCCTGGGATTATTACTTAACTACTAGGCTGATTTATTCTGTTTTCAAATGTAAGAGAATCATCCCATCCCAGTTTTCTCATTGAAGTTTTGTAAAGATTAACCGAGTATATTGCCATCAATTCTATTTCTTTATTTTATGTTGGTCAAAAACACTGCTCTGGTTTTGATGAAACTTTTTCAGCGGTTATTCTGTTATATAATATCCATGGTAACTAGAGTTTATGTGTCCACTAATTATTTTGAATAATTAACTGTGGTTTAATATTATTAAATAATACACACAACAAACCTCTGACAACAAATATTTTTTTTTTTAGTCTTTTGTACTTTTTTTCAGGGTATGTATTATCATGTCTCTGTAGTTGGTTACTTTGTAACCGAAATATACATAAGACTAGAATAAAAATATTTGTGGTTAAAGGTTTGTTGTGTGTATTATATATTTATGAGTCTACTTTATGAATGTGCCTCAGTGGGTTAAACCCCAAAAATATGATTTGCGTAATCATAAAACAGACACACAAAAACACTAAAATAATGATACCCTCCTAAAAAAAAAGAAATTTGACTACCTAATCCTGTACTATTTTAAAACTTCTGATAGTATAAAACGAATGATGGATACAAATTTACCTGGAATAAGTACTTCTTTGTGGCCCCAGTAAAATTTCAGTTTATGATCTCCTGTAAAGGGATAAACCAAACAAGCCACGCTGGGTTCAGATCTTCGACAAACAAAATCAAAGTCTAACATACTCTGCAACAAAAACATGAATTGCTTGTCCATTTTCTACTTTTTAAAACACACTTTCAAATGAAAAAGTTATAAATAAATAGTAATAATACAAATCTGCAACAAGTTTTTGAAGTTTAGGGAAACTGGTCGTTTGTAATGTTCATCACAATGTTAATTTATTTGATGAAAATAAATGTAGTATTTAGATATATTTGTATTAATTTTGTTCATTTCTTTTAATGCAATTTATTTTACATAACAAAAAGTCCAAAATAATAAACAATAAAAGGATTTTGTTTTATAATAAAATGTTAATCAAAATCAATGTTAATTATATTTCAGGTGATTAATAAAAATTGTTATATGATTAAGAAAATTGTAACTCTTTTACAGCTTTTTAATGAGATGGCCAAACCAAATAACCTAGAATCATGCATACCAACTTGATATCTAGATTAACATATACCCAATAATACATTCATTTATTTACTGTGCAATGATTTTTTTCTAAACATAATTATACAAAGAAAGTAAATAATTAATTCTTTATATTTGAGTACAGTTCTCTGCCTTCCCTAAAATTACAATATCCTCCTCTGTTGACATGTTTCGGAGTAATTCCATTTTCAAAACTTAAATTGTACTCCTTAGAAGTGTAATTTAAGTTTTGAAAATGGAGTTACTCCGAAACGTGTCAACAGAGGAAGATATTGTAATTTTAGAGAAGGCAGAGAACTGTACTCAAATATATGGAAATATTCCTAGCAGAGGGGAAGATGAGTGTATTATGAATTTCAATTATTTTCATGATTATTTCTAAAAATTCAAAAAAAGCTGCTAAACTTAAAGATAACGACAATCAATATCAGAGTTTATAATTACTTACTTGAACTGCTCGTGTCTGCATACCCCAAACAATCGCCTTACTTTTGTTGGAGAACATGGGTCTAGCATCACCTTTAGAAGTGCCTGACGACACTGCAGGGCTGCCACTATCTGTTACACTAGCTCCTTCAGTTAATGATTTCCTTTGTGCCTGTGTGATAAAAAGTCCTGTATTTTTAAATTTGGGAATAAATGTAGGAAAATAATTACAAAAATTATTGACAATCAAAATTTAGTAACTACTAACACCTACCACAGAAAACTGGTATAAAAATGTCAAGATTTTTATCACACCCATGAAAAAATTAAGAACAAACTAAAGGGAAAAAATCACCTCCATACTGTATGATAATATAAATCATTAATTGTTTTAGCTATCTGTTATTTTTTCACATTGTTATGACACTTTCTAGATTTCTTTCCCTTTTTGTTATTCTTTAAAACCTAACTACTTTTCTCTGCAACTTCTAGAAGAAATTTTGTGAAATATGGATAAATAATGCTGGAACAATATCTAAGTAAAAAATTACAAGAAAAAAACAATGAATGTAGATATTTAAATTGTCAAGATTTTTAACTATATTATTGGGTAGATAATTACCTGAGTTTGGCCTCCAGGTAACAGGAAATTGGCTGTCACGCTCTCTGCTTCAGTTTCCTTAGGGATCGGCCTCTTTCCAAGAGCCATGCCTACAATAGCTGTCATGTGTGTTTCCGGCCCAAATACAAAGATTGGAATTCCAAGAGTTTTCCCAACATCTCGAATTATCCTATAACACACAAAGGAAACAAATCAATTATTAATTTATCCTACGAGATATTTAAAATAAGTTTTATCCACACAAAACCAACTTAAATTTACAACAAAAGTCTAAATATACTTGAAGATATTACAATAAGAGATACATTCACTGAAATACAATTTCTCTGAAAAAAGTCAATATTGTATAAATTCACTTATGTTTATTGGTTCTAATTCATCTTGCTGAAATAGGAGAAAAATTAATATCTTTAAAGATTATATAATGAATATGTTTTATGTAGTTTATTATGTAATCTTCTATTCAATGTATCTGGTTCTGAACAATGTGTCATGTGATGAATAAACGAAATGAGTTTCCAGGTAATTTTTCAGTGAATCTGACAAGATAGGGACTTTACAAAAATTAATTTAGCTTGGAAATGGTTCATCAGATATTGGCCCTGTCATCCTGGGGTCAGCCTGTACAAGTCAGGACAAACTTATCTTGCATTATAGAGAGGCAAATGCGAGTCCTACAGGCTCCAGGGGATAGAACTCTGTTAAAGGGCCTCTTGCTGGGGAGTAGTTTTTTGGCATGGCAATGATGAAAAAGCAATCTAATCTTGTGTGAGATGAATGAAATAACTCTCTAGAACTTGCAGTTGGAAATTGTTCCTATGAAGGCATTTCATAAGATTTTCAGGTTTACCGCTCCACCACATGCCTTTTGGAGTTCATTAATAGTAAGTACTCTCTATTTAAGATATTTTACTTCAATAACGAAACTTTTAAAAGAAATCAACCAAGTGAATATAACCAACAAAACAAGTTATAGCACTTAGATTAAAGTAGAATCTATAGATTCTTATTGATTATCTCTCTATATAAAAGGACTGCATTGATAGACTGATCAACGCTCAGCTGAAACTATAATAGCTAGTCTTCAAATCTGGAGGAAGCCTTTGTTATATTATGTAAGTCTGCACTAAGAAAGGGTTTGCAAAATTATCATTACTTGTACTTGTACTTGTACTAAATAGTCCAGGCGTCCAGCTCTAGGTGTAGCCGATAGCCCGATGTCCACTATATATTCGGAACGCCAAACTCCACAGCCCTCTGTTCAGGAGGAAGTCCTGCCACTTCTCCAGTTCAACCCTCATGTGGTCCCTCGCCGGGATGGGGTAAGTGCAATCCCGAAGAATGTGCTCGATGGTTTCGTCTTGCTCCTCATCACAAAGGGCGCACAAAGGTGATTCAGCAAGGTTAAACCGGTATAAATAAGCTTCCGTGACCAGATGTCCCGTCCTGGCTCTTGCCGCAAATGTCGCGACTTGACGTTTGATGTCTCTGTAATTGTCGGCCGACGCAAGTTTGTTTTGCAAATGGAACAGGTGTCGTCCAGTCGCTTTTTTTTGTGCGAAAAAAATTATCATTATAAAGGGTAGAAATGGCAAAATATACCTCCTGTAAGAAGCATGTGGCAGCTTTCCGTGCAGAGCATGTGGTATATAATATAATTAAAGTGACTGCAGACAAAGTGTTAATTTGTAAAATACATTCTACAAAAACATAATAAATTTATTAACAAATCAACAAATAGATTCCCAATTTAAAATTGAGCAGGAACACAATGTTCTAACTCAATGACTGACAAATTAATGCACAGCAGAATCTATTACAGGTAGAAATCAGAAATTATGAGGGTGAATATATATTTTTAAAAAGTAGCATCAAAGAAAGGATTTAGTAAAATTTTAATTTCAACAAGTAAAAAAGCAAACATTATTTAAAAAAGAACACTTTTGGGAAAGCAAAGTGTAAGGATTACCTATACAAATAATAGCCTACTAATATTACCAAACATACACCAACAACTACAAGGAAAGCCTTAAAGACGCTAGGCTCTCTGAGTAAAACGATATTCCCTTAAATACTGCAACACATTGGTATTTTAATATCTAGATAATAAGACATGAGATTTAAAAACTTTGTGTTCTCAACAATGGATTTCATTACTTCCTTAAGGGTGTCGGGAAAAACCGCAGCTGGGGATATTAAGAGACAATTTGAAAAACTTTTAATTTCAACAGTTAAATAAGGAAAAAATTAAAATAAGAAATACTCATTGACTTTATTATTTATAGATTTACTACCATCAATCTAATAACTAATGACATAAGATCAGAAATTCATGATCATAACTCTATAATTTAAAACAGTTTTAACCCTTTGATTAGCAACATGTGTCTGCCCTGATATGACCCCTGGTAGCAACATATTTTTGACAATTTTTTAAACTTTTTTCTTAATTTTTTTAAAATTTTGCTCTAACTTTTTAAATTATAGTAATATTTTTTTTTTATTCACTTATTTTCCCATGTTAACTAAAATTTACTGACAATTTCTAGGCTAAAAATTATTTGCTAACATTTCTTTTCATTTACTTTAGACATAAAAGAACTTCTTCATTATTCAATCGCCTATTCATTGCAAAATACCACACAAACTTCGAAACAATCTGTAAATAATGGAGAAAAGCCATAGACTTTGGAAACAAAAGAATGGCGACTATATACTGTGTGTAGTATTTACTGTCCAGATATTTGCAAATATTTAACCTAGAATACAACACAATACAGATGGAAACAAATCGTAAACGTACTGGAATGGTAATCTGAGAAAAATGGTAGAACATACATATACGGGAATGCTCCGGCTGTCCATTGCGCGTTTTCACGTACTGGTAAGTGAATGCTAATGAAAGGGTTAAAGATGGTATTAAAACTTTCTATGAAAACATAAAATAAGAAGATGGTTAGCACTGAACGCGAGCCAATCCATAACCAGGTAAGAGAAGGGAAGGATCCGGTACAAATATTTTGGAGCATCTATTTAAAGATAAAAGTATTTAATAAATTTACTAAATTCTAAAATTGTAACTTTTTAAAAAAATGAAACATGTTACAAAACAAACAATGACTTTACTTTAAAGCAAAATCTAGCTTAATTGTCACCAATTTTTAAAGTATTAAAATACATGTTTTATAAAAATATATAAGTAATAATTTGTTGAACAAATTTAATCATAGCTTAACCATACCTGAGTCCTTCTTGGTAGTTGGGCCCAGCCCGCCTAACATAAATGCTGATCTTGTGTTCTAGTAGCTTAGCCTGAAACTCAGTCAGTGCTGTCACAATACCTTTAAAAGTGGCCGCAACATTTGTAAAGTTAGCAATCCCTCCTCCAGTAATAAGAACCTGAAACAAGTATGCGTGTATGTGTATACCTGTTGTATGTAACTATTTACAAAAAGTGGGGGAGCTATACTAATAAAAGTGGTAATTATGAAAAAGAAACATTACTTGAATATTTACATATTTTCATAACAGATATGAAAGTGCTTGATTTTTTCATTTAAAAAAGACATATCCTGTGTCCTGAAAATATAAAAGGCAAACAAACAAATATAAAAGGTACACAGAAAAAGCACACAAAAATAATATGTGAATAAAAATATTTAGGTAATATAAAAAAATGATCAAATGGTTAATGCCTGCAATATTCATTCCTTAACCCTAGATCTTATACCTCGTTAAAATGACAACGATCCATTAAAAAAATTTCTGTATTTAACAAATGAACAGCCACACACATCCATCTTCCCAGTACCTTCGTACCTACAACAGCTGATTTCAGATTCACAGTTTGGCTGCTAAAGTTCGCATGCGTCCTAGTGAAACAGCTTGCGTCGTAATTTTGACAATACATAAGTGATCATGTGATTTTTTTTATAATTCTGTTTCTTACATATTTTTGAAAAAGCACTTTAATTTTAATAAAAACTTATTCTATATTCGTTTGTTAAATTCTGTGTCTTTTGTAAATAAAATGTGTTTAACATTATTTTAAAAACAGTTTTTAAAAAATTTGTGTTTTAATATTCCATTAACACGTAATCATCGAATTATTGTTTTTCTTTCTAATAATAGGATTTGTAGCCACTATAATATTTTTTTTTAGCGCTAAAGATGTATGGGATTTTACACACATTAGTATTAAGTATGGGTCTCACCCATTAGTATTAAGTATGGGTCTCACACATTAGTATTAAGTATGGGTCTCACACATTAGTATTAAGTATGGATCTCACCCATTAGTATTAAGTATGGGTCTCACACATTAGTATTAAGTATGGGTCTCACACATTAGTATTAAGTATGGGTCTCACACATTAGTATTAAGTATGGGTCTCACACATTAGTATTAAGTATGGGTCTCACACATTAGTATTAAGTATGGGTCTCACACATTAGTATTAAGTATGGGTCTCACACATTAGTATTAAGTATGGGTCTCACACATTAGTATTAAGTATGGGTCTCACACATTAGTATTAAGTATGGGTCTCACACATTAGTATTAAGTATAGGATTTTACACACATTAGTATTAAGTATGGGTCTTACACATTAGTATTAAGTATGGGTCTCACACATTAGTATTAAGTATGGGTCTCACACATTAGTATTAAGTATGGGTCTTACACATTAGTATTAAGTATGGGACTCACAAATTAGTATTAAGTATGGGTCTCACACATTAGTATTAAGTATGGGTCTCACACATTAGTATTAAGTATGGGTCTCACACATTAGTATTAAGTATGGGTCTTACACATTAGTATTAAGTATGGGTCTCACACATTAGTATTAAGTATGGGTCTTACACATTAGTATTAAGTATGGGTCTCACACATTAGTATTAAGTATGGGTCTCACACATTAGTATTAAGTATGGGTCTCACACAGTAGTATTAAGTATGGGTCTCACACATTAGTATTAAGTATGGGTCTTACACATTAGTATTAAGTATGGGTCTCACACATTAGTATTAAGTATGGGTCTTACACATTAGTATTAAGTATGGGTCTCACACATTAGTATTAAGTATGGGTCTCACACATTAGTATTAAGTATGGGTCTTACACATTAGTATTAAGTATGGGTCTCACACATTAGTATTAAGTATGGGTCTCACACATTAGTATTAAGTATGGGTCTCACACATTAGTATTAAGTATGGGTCTCACACATTAGTATTAAGTATGGGTCTTACACATTAGTATTAAGTACGGGTCTCACACATTAGTATTAAGTATGGGTCTCACACATTAGTATTAAGTATGGGTCTCACACATTAGTATTAAGTATGGGTCTCACACATTAGTATTAAGTATGGGTCTCACACATTAGTATTAAGTATGGGTCTCACACATTAGTATTAAGTATGGGTCTCACACATTAGTATTAAGTATGGGTCTCACACATTAGTATTAAGTATGGGTCTCACACATTAGTATTAAGTATGGGTCTCACACATTAGTATTAAGTATGGGTCTCACACATTAGTATTAAGTATGGGTCTCACACATTAGTATTAAGTATGGGTCTTACACATTAGTATTAAGTATGGGTCTTACACATTAGTATTAAGTATGGGTCTCATACATTAGAATTAAGTATGGGTCTCACACATTAGTATTAAGTATGGGTCTCACACATTAGTATTAAGTATGGGTCTTACACATTAGTATTAAGTATGGGTCTCACACATTAGTATTAAGTATGGGTCTTGCAGATTAGTATTAAGTATGGGTCTCACACATTAGTATTAAGTATGGGTCTCACACATTAGTAAAAAAACATTATTTTGGCAAATAAAAAAAAAGAAATTGGAGTAGTCAAATAGATGATACATAAGTAAGCATATGACAAAATTTAGACATAAGTATTCTAGGGTTACAATATATTATAACTTTCTTAGAGATTTGTATGAGATACACCTTTCTTTCAACTAATAAAAAAAAGTCATAGGTTAGCACTAAACGAAATCCAAACACAAGTATCAATCAACTGTGACACCAAGAAATTTATGAACTTCAGAAATAATAGGACAGTAGCCTTCACTGCTCCTTAGTTATTGTAGCAGTAGTGGAGCCTAAGGTAGCATGTATAAATTGTAAAGAGTTATATTGCATTCATGAAATCATGAAACACAGACCCGACTGGAGTACCAAGGATGTATTTCTGTTATGGAGTCTGCTTGCAATAAAAACATCAAGTAAGATGTTTGTATATATATTTTTAGAAAACCCTATGAGGTCAATATTATTTATATAATGTTAACAAATGAAAAAAAATGCTTAATTTCTTAGATTTAACACTTTAAAGTTAAATACAGAAACACTAACCTTGCCATCTGGGTGTTTTTCTTGAGTCATGAGTGAAAGGATAGTTTTAGCGTACTCGTACGTTTGTTGTTCAGAAGGGGCTCCACTGTATTCACCATAGTTAGCTAATTCTGAGGCTCCTCCTAAGTCACAAATTGTATCGCTGTATATAACAGAAGCTCCGCCTCCTGCCACCATAGTCCAGATCCGACCCTTCTTATTTAGAATAGTCAACTGAAATTTTTAAAACAAATTATTTCTTTACTCTAAATATAAACTTGTAAATTTTATTGCATTAACAAGTAATATGAACAAAAAAATTTTTATTTCTACTTAGGTCAAACAAATTATTTTAGTTACACTTTTTATTAAATATTTACAATTAATATAAATAAAGTAGCATAACACATGCGTTGAAGCAGCTGTTCTACTATAATATAACCCACTACATAAAATCACATGTTATGAAATGATATCACTTATTTTAAGGCAAATGGGATGAAATAACTATATTGTATACCTGGTCCCTTTAGTGAAAAGTTTTGTTCCCATACAAAACTAAAATTAATCCATTAAATTTAATTAATGAATTAATATTTGAAAAAACTCTACTAACATTAGGTGTCATCCACTACAATTAAAAAAAAAAGTAGTTGAACTTGAATGGATGAATAAAAAATATGTTATTAACGATTGAAAATTTTATTATATATATATATATATATATATATATATATATATATATATATATATATATATATATATATATATATAAGGAGAGTGTGAAATAATAGAAGGAATTGAAAAAAGAGAGTAGTTTCTTATTTTTAAGTGTTTATTTCTTAAATATTTTGACAGATTTGGTATGTAGTGTTAATTTCTTTAAAGTAGTTTAAATGATCCCTGTTGAATATTTAGTAATTAATTTCTCCTCGTATTCATGATGCACAGAATTTTGCATTTCTCACTTTTACCTGAGGAACAAGATTCAAAGTTCTGATTGTTTGGATGGGTTGTGATATTAAAATTCTAGTAACTCCAATATAAATTCTGTTTCAACCTACTTCTTCCCATCCAAGCTCAATATCTACTGAAAAACCTAATTTAATCATAAAACTATGACCAAAGCCATAATTACACAAGTAATATAATTGAGGCTAACACTATCTTCTATTTTGTTACCCTAGTTACTAGATAAGCATGAGGAAGTGAGGATTATTATTCCCTCGTGAACCTTTTTTCCCATGACGATTACCCAGAAAAAAAAATTCCCTGATTTTACAGAGTTGGGTTACTTATTAAATTATTTCTTTAAAGTAAAAAGATAAATAACTCGCTCTAGTGTGTATGGAAACCACCATAATATTTTGTATTTTTAAAATAATGCAATAAATTTTAGAACAACTATATAATTATAATTTCTAAAATTCCATTATTTAAGAAATTCCTTTTTGAATTTTGAAATATCTAAATTCATTCTATCTAAAGAGGTTACATTTATTAATTTCAAGAAATGAAGCTCAACAGTAAGACATTTTTCAATTAAAAAAACATTAAAATAATTAATAAGAATGTTTTATTTTATTATTATTAGTAATTATTAAACTATACCAAAGAGTAGCGATGGGTTTCAAGGCTGTGGTTATGTTCCTTAGACTTATTTGCACTCACATAGATGTTATGTACGTGGGAAACTTATACTCCTTACAACCACATGAAACATTTTTTTTTAAAAGTGTTTTCAATAATAGTTCTGTAAGTTTTATAATTTTTAAAATTATATTTTAAAATTTAACTGTAAGGCAAAAATTAAATTTATTTATATTTTCAAAAATAAATATACTTATTTCATTTCTTTTTAGCAAAATAACTAAACATATTTTATTTATTAAACATCCAAATAGAATTTTTGTAATTATTAAATATTATTTATTTAGCCAACGCCCGTTCTTGGCATTTCCGCCATTCGACGAGTCACCTCAGTAGGGTCAAGCGGGGTCCTCAGGAGTGCCCATTTGCCAGAGGGGGCCAAGTCTTCAGCAATTATTATCATCAGTTAATTCAGTAAATTATTAAATATTAAATAAATAAAATAATTTTACTATTTTAAAAAAACTGTCAGGAGTAGTTCACGTCAGAAGGCCATTTGTAACTTGGACTCTACAGTTCTTTCTACAAATAAAACAAATACTATTTGAAATTCACTGTTAATACATTACAATATGCTAACCTTAAGAGACGCTCCACTTTTAGCATCTAGATCTGCAATATATGCTTCTTCAGGGAATGCATCTCGACCAAAGGGAGGAGGGTATTCGATCTCGCCCCACTGTGATCTACAGATAAAATCTGCAGTAGAATCAACCTTGGCAGCCAAATCCAAAATATAGATAGCTTCAGCTGTCACTACGAGTGGATTTATTTCCAAGTATGTAAAGTAGAGATCAACATAGAGTTTAAACAGAGCTGCGATAAATGTTGCTACTTTCCTAAACATAAAAGGGAAGAGCAATTATTTTTATGTACATGTACAGATTCTGAAAATTATTATTCTTTTTCCCTTTTTGTAATGAAAAATGTGAAACAAAAGTCGTTATGTCTATTTTTACTTACATCTGATGTGTCCCTATAAAATACATCCTCTTTTTTCTAATCTACTATCAGTATTATTAAATTTCTAATCTTTTAGGAAACAATAAGAAAGAAGGCCATGTTTTGGAACAAAATGGAAATTATAAATTGAAATTATGGATATGAAAGTTACACATTCCAAAAACCATATTTGCGATGTTTTCTGAAGTAAAATGAAAGGTGATTTAAAACAGAAAACCAAGAAAAGTCATGCAAGAGAAGTCCTTATGATGTCAAATAAAACATGAGAAATTTCCTATGTACTTTGAAAAAAGCTAAGTAAATGACAGTTGAAGTGTCTTTTGCCAAATGTAACACTGTATGGTTTTAAACCATAAAAACAATAAAATAAACTGACCATAAACAACAAAGCATTTGAAATGTTATTTAGGAAAAAATGGCGGAAGTTAAATTAATAAATAAAAAAAAAAATTAAGATACACTACTAAAGAGCAATTAACACGTTCTGTGTGATGACATGCCTTTAGAAATCTTGTCTACAGACAAATCTTTCACTGTCCGTTTATCAACAACTTTTGCATTGAATAGTTTGGATATTTTTATAGGCTATATACAAATAACTTGCAACCCTAAACTAAAATACATAAGTGTAAAAAGCAGACATTAATTACTTTTTATTTGCTGCTGAAACATTAACAAGAAGTTTTTTTTCTATAACATCAGCTGTTACACTCTGGCCAACAGGTACTTCCAGCTTGAGTGCTTTAGCATCTACATCTCCTATATCAACACCTCCCTGATGGTGGAATAATATGGTGTCTGCGTATCTGTGTGAGTAGATGCACACATACGCTTCTTCTTCCTGACAACAAAATAGACATATTCCTTTCATATAATATTCTAACAATTTAATATAATAGTAATAGTATAAGTTTACACTTTTTAGTATTAACTTGGCTAAAAAACCACTACTTACTGATATATTTTAAATAATTTTTATATCAAAATTATGACAATTAAATGCAAATAAACCTATCATTACTTCTCTGTTTTTCAAAACACAAAACTTTTGCCTTACAACATTTTACACATTACATTTTTTTGTTTTTGTAACATAATTATTTTTCCCTGCTTTAACACAGCTTTTATAAATCAAAATAATTGTGAAAATTTGGTTAGGACAAATACGGATCTGTCCTGAATATGCATTCAGTGAATGTAAACTGAAAAACAAATTACAACTAACCAGTAAAAATGGCTATTTAAGTAAACATTTTAACCCTTTGCACGCTTATAACGTGATTTTTGGCTGAAATCTCTGCTAGCACGTATTATGAGAAATCACGTATTTACAATATTTTGTTTATGTAGGTCCTAGTTGTTTGTTTAAAGTCCATTACAATGTGTGGCAATGTTTGTTTGGTGTAAATAAACTCCTCTGCTATGTTTATTGTTCTTGGCCACGTGCTACCGATCCACATTCTGTTGTTTTAGCCACCAGGCGCCATTACGTGGTCTATCCATGCGCGTATGACGGGTATTCTCCGCAGGATGCAGGGTCTGCCAACTGTCGTATTTTGTGTTAGCATTGTGATAGCTATAATTGTTTACTGTTTACGTGAGTGACATTTGTTTGTACTATAAGAATAATTTATTGTTTATGATTTCGTGATTAATAATTTTAGTTACTTTAATTTTATTTTAAATGGGTTTATTGATATCTTGAATTACCTAGCGTAACAATATAAAATATTATAAAAATAACTAGTTTATAATTTTTTTGTTCAAATACATCTTTAAGAACTCAGAATTAAATAGAACTTTGAACATTTCACAAAAAAGGTTTTTTCATCTAATAGCATGTAATCTGCTACTTGCCTTTTATATGTCCCGCGTGCTAAGGGTTAAATAACAACTGAAATTTACAATTAACCAATAAAAAGGACTATCTCAGTAAACATTTTTAAATAACAACTGAAATTTACAACTAAGCAGTAAAAAAACAAAGCAAGCATTTTTAAAGCCAAAACAAGATAAGCTTGTTGAAAATATTTCTTTTGTTATTAGAGGATTAATTAATTTTGCATAATCATTTATTTTCTTATCATAGCACTACAAAGTATATCCCAAGTATGTGAGATTTTACAGCTGTTTAACTACTTCAGCATTAGTTCAGTTATTTAGGTTCTTATTTTCCTGACAAAATTATCTTTAGACCCTCCACTAATGCTATGTTTTCCTCCATCACTATGTGGTGAGCCTGCCCCGATCTTCCCTCACAAAAGTTACATCGCTTTTAAACCTATTTCATCATACACTTGCTTCATCGATAAATACGAATTACTGTACTGTGCTGTCATTTTGCGATCAATTTCTAGGAATGTGACACTTTCACTACATGAGAAATGCAACATAGATCACTACTCATTTCAAGTGCATACTGACAGAGGCGACTATCTTGTTACTGATGCTAGCCTCACTCTGCCATCTGTCAGTCATTTTATGAACCTTAAGGAATACTACTGCCTTCTATCGTACAAAATTCCAAAATATTATGGAACTTTTAAGGTTTACATTTGTATCACCCTCCTAGAAGGATGTGTTGGATAAAGAATTACCACAAACAAAACTGCTTTTCTGAGAAAATTATTATTTGTTTAAACTTCTTTATTAAATGGATACTTTCTTTAAAAAATTTCCCTGTTCATCCATTCAGACTTATGACATAAACATTTTACAAAAAGACTGTTTATTAAAACTTTTGTAGAGGATCTAGGAGTTTTGCACTTTTAGTCACTGTAAGTTTTATTTGTAAATTTACTCTAGCATTTCCTTATGATAAAATTGTCAGTCTTTTCTTAATAAAAATAATTAGGATATTTGTTAATTCCATCTTCACGTGAGCTACTAGTTTTCACTAAAAACACTTGTAAATGCTATAATTAAATAATACTTAACTAAGTGAATACGCAAGGGCTTATTTGCTAATGCATTTAGAAACAATCGTTCCTTTTATGATGCAAAGCCTCTACAAAAGGAACAATTGTTTAGAAACGCGTCAGCAAGTAAGCCCTTACGTATTCAATTAGTTAAGTATTATTTAATTATAGTTTAATCAGTGAATTAAAGATAATTACAACAATCAACTTGTAACTATTTTACAACTTGCCTATAGTAGCACTTACTTATATTTGTTGAGAACGGCCGTTTCAGGAGATGTGTCCCATTGTCAACTCAGACCGTAACTGATCTCAAGGTTTTTGTAGGTTAGGGTGGGGGAGGGTTATTATGGTGGGGATGTGGGTGTATTTTTGTGTTTATTAGGAGGTATGATGTCGAAGTGTTTGTGTTATAATGTAATTGGGTGTTACGTATGTATGTAGGGTGTAGTTTAAAATGTTGGTATATTTTGTATTGTTCGGTTGTATATCATTGGTTATTTTTGTATTGTTTATGAAGAATTTCTAGGTTAGATGTTATGTTTGTGTAGTCATACACACAAAAGCACTAACAAACTAAAACACTCAATCGAACATCTCATATCCACAAACCATGACTAGACAAACATAACATCCAACATACAATATCTTCATAAACAATACAAAATAACCAACAATACATAAAGAAAAATACGAAATATACAAACATTTCAAACTACTGCCTACATACATACTCAACACCCAATTATATAGCTCACATACACTTTTCGATAACATAACTCCTAATACTCACCAAAATACAACAACATCCCCACCCTAATATTCCACCCCCACGCTAGCCTAAAAAAACCTAGAGATCAATTACGGTCTGAGTTGACAATGGGACACATCTCCTGAAACGGCCGTTCTCAACAAATATAAGTAAGTGCTACTATAGGCAAGTTGTAACATATTTACAAGTATTTTTAGTGAATAATTAGGACCTTAAGTAAAGGATTTAAATAATGCATTATTAAGGAATCGGTATAGAATGCACGCTAGAGCATCAGCAACTACTTAAAGTTGTGACACTACCTCTTAGCTAATAATGGCCTAACCAAATGAGGTTATAACACCAACAATTGAGACTATGGATTAAAAGGAACCTGAAAACAAAATAATTAAATAAAATTAAAGTAACACAAAATATTTAAGAAACAAAAAAACAAAAACTAAGAGAAAACTGAAATTTAATTTCTACAATATAATTTGGCCACTATCAACCAAATTTGAAATAAGGGAATTAAGCAATAAAACTCTTTAAAAGACTAACAATAAAAATTAAAATGTTAAAGGAAAGATAAAGCAATAAACTAAATTGAATATATTGAGCTGACGAAAAAGATGACAGGATGGTCAATGTCCATGACACTATCTCCTTATCACTACCTTTTAAATTTACTTGAAGATCATAATTGCTTCAAACATCAGTAAACTTACCACATTCAAGTAATATATACCTGATTGTGATGGCAAATACAGAACGGAAACTATGGGCAATCCTCCTGTAGCATTAAATATCCAAGACTCTACGGCAAATGGATAGAAGAGTTTCAAGAACGTACAGTAGCCCTGATTTCTTCAAGCCTATTGTGGTTCACAGATTACCATTCTACATCCATGCACGCTTTACAATACATCAATCATTAGATTTTATGTTTCATAGTGGAGATAAAATCATGCATATAACTTCATTTTCAGCTTTGTATCACTATGTATTGACCACACACACAGCAGTGATAGCTCCAACACAAAATGTCTCCAATTGAAGGCTTCTTGGAGTACATCACTTGAAGAGCACTTTTGGAGTCTGAATACAAAATGTAATGCTAAGATGTAGTAGAATCAATTATCTGTAAGGTTTTGAGAATGACATGAAATTCGGTTCTAATAACAGTATAAGCTGAGGGTAATTTGAGGTCATATGAAGGTGAATTATGTAACACTAATTTTGGATTAGAAGTTTAAGAACCAAAACATACAAATTCTTTTTGAAAAAGATAAAAGTGAACTAATTAACTATCAAGAATAAAATTCTTAAAAAATCAGTATTTATCCTAAAATAATAAAATTATTATTTTAATTCAAAATATAATATAGTACAGTCTCGAAAATTCGAGTTCTGTTATTTTGAGCTTCCGTTAAATTCGAGCCTATTTCTATTTGACCTTATTTTATCTATTTGAAATAGAATGATGAGTAAGGCTTCCAAGAAATATTTATAACAATACGGTATGCAAAGGAAATGAGTCGGGCTTCCAAGATATCTTTGTATTAATACGGTATGCAAAAGAAATGAATCGGGCTCCAAGATATCTTTGTATCAATACGGTATGCAAAAGAAATGAATCAGGCTTCCAAGAAATATTTATAACAATACCGTATGCAAAGGAAATGAGTCGGGCTTCCAAGATATCTTTGTATTAATACGGTATGCAAAAGAAATGAATCGGGCTTCAAGATATCTTTGTATCAATACGGTATGCAAAGGAAATGAATCGGGCTTCCAAGATATCTTTGTATCAATACGGTATGCAAAGGAAATGAATCGGGCTTCCAAGATATCTTTGTATCAATACGGTATGCAAAGGAAATGAATCGGGCTTCAAGATATCTTTGTATCAATACGGTATGCAAAGGAAATGAATCGGGCTTCCAAGATATCTTTGTATCAATACGGTATGCAAAAGAAATGAATCGGGCTTCAAGATATCTTTGTATCAATACGGTATGCAAAGGAAATAAATCGGGCTTCAAGATATCTTTGTATCAATACGGTATACAAAGGAAATGAATCGGGCTTCAAGATATCTTTGTATCAATACGGTATGCAAAAGAAATGAATCGGGCTTCAAGATATCTTTGTATCAATACGGTATGCAAAAGAAATGAATCGGGCTTCAAGATATCTTTGTATCAATACGGTATGCAAAGGAAATGAATCGGGCTTCAAGATATCTTTGTATCAATACGGTATGCAAAAGAAATGAATCGGGCTTCAAGATATCTTTGTATCAATACGGTATACAAAGGAAATGAATCGGGCTTCAAGATATCTTTGTATCAATACGGTATGCAAAGGAAATGAATCGGGCTTCAAGATATCTTTGTATCAATACGGTATGCAAAGGAAATGAATCGGGCTTCAAGATATCTTTGTATCAATACGGTATGCAAAGGAAATGAATCGGGCTTCAAGATATCTTTGTATCAATACGGTATGCAAAGGAAATGAATCGGGCTTCAAGATATCTTTGTATCAATACGGTATGCAAAGGAAATGAATCGGGCTTCAAGATATCTTTGTATCAATACGGTATGCAAAGGAAATGAATCGGGCTTCCAAGATATCTTTGTATCAATACGGTATGCAAAGGAAATGAATCGGGCTTCAAGATATCTTTGTATCAATACGGTATGCAAAGGAAATGAATCGGGCTTCAAGATATCTTTGTATCAATACGGTATGCAAAGGAAATGAATCGGGCTTCAAGATATCTTTGTATCAATACGGTATGCAAAGGAAATGAATCGGGCTTCCAAGATATCTTTGTATCAATACGGTATGCAAAGGAAATGAATCGGGCTTCAAGATATCTTTGTATCAATACGGTATGCAAAGGAAATGAATCGGGCTTCAAGATATCTTTGTATCAATACGGTATGCAAAGGAAATGAATCGGGCTTCAAGATATCTTTGTATCAATACGGTATGCAAAGGAAATGAATCGGGCTTCAAGATATCTTTGTATCAATACGGTATGCAAAGGAAATGAATCGGGCTTCAAGATATCTTTGTATCAATACGGTATGCAAAGGAAATGAATCGGGCTTCAAGATATCTTTGTATCAATACGGTATGCAAAGGAAATGAATCGGGCTTCAAGATATCTTTGTATCAATACGGTATGCAAAGGAAATGAATCGGGCTTCAAGATATCTTTGTATCAATACGGTATGCAAAGGAAATGAATCGGGCTTCCAAGATATCTTTGTATCAATACGGTATGCAAAGGAAATGAATCGGGCTTCAAGATATCTTTGTATCAATACGGTATGCAAAGGAAATGAATCGGGCTTCAAGATATCTTTGTATCAATACGGTATGCAAAGGAAATGAATCGGGCTTCAAGATATCTTTGTATCAATACGGTATGCAAAGGAAATGAATCGGGCTTCAAGATATCTTTGTATCAATACGGTATGCAAAGGAAATGAATCGGGCTTCAAGATATCTTTGTATCAATACGGTATGCAAAGGAAATGAATCGGGCTTCAAGATATCTTTGTATCAATACGGTATGCAAAGGAAATGAATCGGGCTTCAAGATATCTTTGTATCAATACGGTATGCAAAGGAAATGAATCGGGCTTCAAGATATCTTTGTATCAATACGGTATGCAAAGGAAATGAATCGGGCTTCAAGATATCTTTGTATCAATACGGTATGCAAAGGAAATGAATCGGGCTTCAAGATATCTTTGTATCAATACGGTATGCAAAGGAAATGAATCGGGCTTCCAAGATATCTTTGTATCAATACGGTATGCAAAGGAAATGAATCGGGCTTCCAAGATATCTTTGTATCAATACGGTATGCAAAGGAAATGAATCGGGCTTCAAGATATCTTTGTATCAATACGGTATGCAAAGGAAATGAATCGGGCTTCAAGATATCTTTGTATCAATACGGTATGCAAAGGAAATGAATCGGGCTTCAAGATATCTTTGTATCAATACGGTATGCAAAGGAAATGAATCGGGCTTCAAGATATCTTTGTATCAATACGGTATGCAAAGGAAATGAATCGGGCTTCAAGATATCTTTGTATCAATACGGTATGCAAAGGAAATGAATCGGGCTTCCAAGATATCTTTGTATCAATACGGTATGCAAAAGAAATGAATCGGGCTTCCAAGATATCTTCCAAGAAATGTTCATATAAAGTCCTATAATAAGCTTATTAAGAGTATATTTAATTATAGTGTTAGGGTTCATTACAACTCCTACTTTTTCTAATAAACAAGAACGACTTTTGTGAAATCCAAGTTTTCGGTAATCTTGGTCCCATCTACCTCAAATTATCGAGACTCTACTGTAATAACTTTTTGAATTACAAAGATAATTAATCACTTTAACATTATTTTATGACTATCCAAACTTTAAATTTTGTAAATTTGGGAAAACTTACTGAAACAGAACGTTTTCGGTCGCTATGTGGCCACATAGTGATCGAAAGCGTTCTGTCTCAGTAAGTTTTCATAAATTTACAAAATTTAAAGTTCGGATAGTCGTAAACTAATGTTAGAGTGATTAATTAAGATTCACCGAACGAAATATACTACAAAATTCAAGAATACAAAGATAAATAAATTGTTAATACATACCTCTTTATGTGGTATAAATGGTTCAATTATGAAGTTCCTAAGTTTCCCTGTCGCCTTTCCAACCTGAAACAAAGATATATTACTTTTCTTATTTTGATATATACCATTTTTTAAATTTATGAACATATTATGCATTATAATGTTTGTGTAACAACATAAAATAGAGATACACCAAATTTAAAGTAATAAATGGTTTTACAATTAGCTTTAGGTGTTCATAACAGGAACAAATGTGGTACATCACTTGTGTTTCAGCCTCAGCTCCTAGTTTCAATCCTTGTGAACATTTATGATTTCATTTTCTGTAGGAAATTTATCAGAATTATTAACAATTAAATTTAACAAATAATAAGAACAACATATTACTCAGACAATATTCAAGTATTAGATATGATTATTGCTTAAATGATGATAGAAAGTACTTTAATTTTCAACATTTTATATTTAATCTTGAACAATAAAATTAAAGATGTTAAATAAATTCAGCTAATTCTAAAATAACTTAACTAAAACTAAAAAAAATGTACATTAGATTTTGTTAAATACATTATAGCAGTGTAAGAAGGCGATAGCACGGTCAATTGCCGTAGCATCGTCTCTCAAAACCACCTCTAAGCTTTCTTTAGACTGAAGAGTGTAACGGTCATAAAAAAATATCTCCTCATCACACTCAAGCAAAATATGCTTGGTTGTGATAACAAAAGTGACTTAGTGATGCACCCTCGTGTCGCATCAACCATCTATGCGTTAACAAAGAATGGCCGATGCAAAACAGAATACCTGTATATTTTACATATATACTGAATAAGTTATTGAGCATTTACATGAACTATTACAAATGAATAAACAGTTTGCCAGATAAGGACTTTCTAGCAGTTTAGAGTTTGTAAAATATAGTTAAATACATTAAATACAAAGTAAAATCCTACCTGTTGGTCCTTGCCCATTCGTTCAGTAATCCATTCTACTGCACCTTTGAAATCTGTATTTACTTTAATCAGTCCTAATTTTCCTCTTCTTTTGATCAGCTGATCTGGTTTAACTACCAACTTCTAAACATTAAAAAATATATAACATTTTAGTTTCTCCATGATAATTGTAGCTACTATTTTAATAAAGTAAAGTTCATACATGACCATACATGGATTAGTAGAAAGCCAAACAAAGGTTGCTTAAATATACTTTATATGAGAAACTTTGGAAAATGAAATTACAGAATGGAAACATTAGAGTCCAAGACTTGTAAACAGAGAAGCATAGAATTATAGAAATATATTTGTAATGTTAGATAGTAAACAACGTTTAAAATGACAATGAACTATTTGTGAATATCGTATATTAAATGTACCACGTCCTAGACTTATAAACACCATTTTGTTTTTTTGGGGGGCAAGGGGTAAAATTAGATAAACAGAATGAGTATTATGACAATATAAAACAACCATTGGTTTACTATTGTTTTCATGTAACATGTTTGCCATAACCCAAATATTTTTCAATAAGCAATGACTATAATTATATTGTCAAAAATACTAAAACATGCCTTGTAGGTGCCTAACTTGAGTCTCTAAAATATATTGAATTGTTTCATCATTTAACAACTCTATCTACCAATGAGGCAATCATGAGAATCTGTCATGTCTAATGGTACTTCACATACACTACAATGTCATGTCAGTACTGTAGCTATCGGCTGATATTGTACTTTCATCAATTTTAACCATCAAAAGCTAACATAAAAACTTTGATTGGACTTCCCAAGCCTTCGTCATTATATTGGATTCTTAGGTTAACATTTTCATTTCCAATTTACGATATGCTGAGATTACAAAATAGATGCAAGCTGAAATAATACTTATGGTATAGAAAATAATTGGTTAATACCAACAGTATTCTTTAAACTTGTATGCGACTCATTGTTTACAATCACTTTATTTATAAGATTAAAACTACTATATTTTGTTTATATTTGTTTAGAATAGAACATCAAGGTCTTACACACACACACACACACACACACACACACACACACACACACACACACACACACACACACACATACCCACACATACACCCCCACCA
Organism: Prosapia bicincta; assembly: GCA_036971475.1. Classification (NCBI taxonomy): domain Eukaryota; kingdom Metazoa; phylum Arthropoda; class Insecta; order Hemiptera; family Cercopidae; genus Prosapia; species Prosapia bicincta. The sequence goes on from JBAIZL010000411.1 coordinate 532,751, forward strand.
CCACCCGCCCACATACCCACCTCCACACACACTCACACGCACACACACACACACACACACACACACACACACACACACACACACACACACACACACACACACACACACACACACACACACTAATCCTTAGATGTGTATATATAGGGGAAAGTTGGACAAAACAGGGTACTTAGAATTTAATTGCTTCTAGAGGACTAAATATAAAAATTGAGTTAAAATTTATCATGCAGAAAGTTAACTAATGATGTCTTAAATAGAATAAAATCATTTTTACTTGATTTTAAATTACACTTTTTAAAAAAAAAAAAATTATTTGCAAAATGGTAAATCACCCTGTTTTGTCCAACCGGTTGGATAAAACCGAATACTCATTTAGCTCCATGTGAAAATGTTGATTATTTATTTTGAACTGATTTTTTCTGAACATTTATAGTAATACTGTTTATTTTACATTACATAACACACCTTAAGAAATAAAATTTAATATAAACAGGCATGGAATTAATTGATAATTCATATTAAAACTAGAAAAAAATTAACATTAGGCTACAATAAAAACTTACTTATGACAGGGAGTTGTGCTTATAAGATTAGAATTGAAATTAAATAATAATAATAATAAAACTATAAAAATTAATCAAACTAATAAACATTTTAGCCACAAAAATCACAAACAAATGTGGTCGTTTTTGTCAGTGCCACTGCATTGTTCATGAGCCCAGTTTTTGCAGTTCATACACTGAATCCAATCCTCATTAGATACCGAGTTGGAATATAATTCGTCACAATAAAGATATGCGGCATCATTGTCTTCTTCATCTTCGCTACTTGATTCATTTATTTTTGTGACAGGGAATAAAGTTCTTTTTGACGAGCTTCCCTTTTCCAAATCGTGATCTTTGTTTCCGTTGCCTGTTTTTCTGGTTGCTCTCTTTCTTTTATTACCAGTTTTCTGTTCTTGATTTTGCTGAGCAAGTAGCTGATTTTTATAAGGAGATGATGTAAGGATTGCTGTCTTTCCACCTCTAGAATGATTTATTCCTGCTGCTTAATCTACTGGCGAAAATTTAAGAATATCAGCTGGTGAAACTCTGAACGCTGACTGGCAGCTAGATGAACTGGGACTAATTGTAGTGGAGTCAATTAAGCTCTGTTCTGCAGACCTGGCAAAAACTTGTTTATCTGTTGTTCGAGATGGTTCAAACAAATATTCAGGGAATATATCGTCATTAAAGATTTAAAAACCTGAAATAGATATAAATAATATAGGCTAATATAAAATCTCAACAATAACATACTAAAAATAACTTTATATCTACAGAATATTAACTAGTTATTAAAACGGCGCTAAAGATACAGGCTATAATTTGAAAGAAAATAGTTGGATAAAACAGGGTACCCTGTTCTGTCAAACCATCAGCCACCCTGTTTTGTCCAACTGTGCACTACATCACAAAACCTAATTAATCACTTCAATTAGCAAACAAAATTCCAAAATAATTAATCTATTTGAAACTAGAATAAATACTGAATAAAATAGTATGCTTACCGTTTCTCTATCCTGTGTTACGATCTCAACAATACGATCCAAAGATCATTAAATATTGAAGAAGGAAGATCTGAAAACGCCAAATGAAACAGAACTATTTTTTACACGCCTTTCATACACAATGGATTCTCACCAACTGTCTACAACATGGTTTACCATCTAACTGAAAGTAGTTTCTTACAAATCCGGAATATAGCAGCACGTACTGGGCCTACATAACTAAGTACCCCGTTCTGTCCGACTACCCTGTTTTATCCAACTCTCCCCTATATTTGTGTGGGGGCAATATCTGTTTATTTACACTAAATCATTTAAACCAAAACACAATTACACTGATCTAACGATTATTTATAATAGAATAGAATATAACCCATCAAGAATAGATATAAATGTTCTTACGTTTGTTTTCAGCCATGGTTGATCCAAAGCTAGATTTGCAAAGGCGGTGTTCTCATTCACTGAGGCAAATTTACACTGAGCTGCAGTCGTACCTTTTGGCAAATTCCTGTTTATAATATCCTTTCCTGTTGCTTCACGGATTGCTTTAGCTGACATTGTGCTAAAAAAAGTAAACTAAATTATTAAACAATTAACAACAATTCTTCTAATACATAAAATAGTATTAGTTTATAAAAAGAAACTTAAAATAGTAATTGTACTATTTTAAGTATAATATAATTATATATAATTATTATACTATAATTGTATAATACTAATAATACTGTTTTTTTATAAATTACAAATTGAACTTGTTTGATATATCTTCAAATAGGAAAGATAAGACGATGATGTTTTAAGATGTTATCATATTTTGTTGATTAAATATTTTACAGGTTTTAAGTGTATCTACTACATATTATATAATAGGGTAATGAAATTGTAAAAGTTTTGATTTAATGGATTTAGTTTAAATGGATAGGTGTATATAGCTTCTATACAACCTGTAACATATATACTGCATCATAAATTTATTTTAATATATAAAGTGGAATAAATAACAAGCTTTCAATGCATTTCAAGATTTTAATGAGCAACTACTAGAATATTTTGGCTTGACAACAATTAAAACAGCAGTTTTTGTGTTGTACATCTAGAGGATTTTCTATAATTACGGACAAACACACCTTGATAGACAACATAGTGTGCAAAAACAACACACACACATAACACAACACTCACATATCACAAAAAATAGCTCCCTTGTTCCGCAAAGTTAAATACAAAGTAGCACTTAAAACATCCAACACAAAAAACACCTACACAGTACAAGAACACACCAGGATAAACACGACAGGGCAGGAGAGTATACAAATTACATGCAACAACTGCCCCAGCTCTTACATAGAACAAACAGGGAGAACATTTACCACAAGATTCAGTAAACACATAAAAGAAAAAAAAAAGATACAACCCAAATCAAATTTTGCAAAATACATACAAAACACACTACACTCACACACTAACACAGACACCAATCTAAAAATCCTACAATATATCAAAAAAAGTAACAAACTTGATAAAATATAAAATTACGAGATATACAAATACCATAAATACTATCTACAACACATTCTAAACGACAAAACACACTCACTATATTTGAACTTTATTCAAATATAATTAACAGCTAATTGTGAACAATAACAGACCACAGACTCACACTAACACAACAAACCTAACCAACAGTCTTGTCCGTGACTCACAGCACTGAACAATGTGCTGATCTAGTGCAAATGAGTCTCCTGAAAAATATCAGATGCCAAGTTAGTAATTAAAATAGATTTTGTTTTTGTTATTATATTTAAATGAAAGAATATGAAATTATTCTAATTTTTAGTAACAACTGTATCTGAATAAGAATTGTTAGAGAAAAACTGTACAAGGAACTTTTGTATTATTGTAAAACTATTGTATAAAGAACTTTTACAATATTCAATATCTTCTCACCAATCCAAATTGGTTTTCTAGGGGGAATTCTTGACCAAGAAAAAACTCTTTATCCCACATGTGTAAAATCTTTTTGAAGTGATAGGTAAATGAATATAGTAACTTTTTATTGTTTTCTATATTTTCTTAATAGGGAAAAACATAAGCGGTAAATAAAATGTTTGAGGCTAACTGGAGAGGTTTGAGTCAATTCAGGTTTGAGTTTAGGTTCAAAGATTCACCAGATGGACTAACTTGGAAATCTAATCCCTTAACAGTCCTCCCAATTTTATCATATTATTACAGACATCAACAAAATAAAATATCTGTCACACATTGCAGCTGCTAGTATTGGTTTTAATCATCTAGACAATCTGTATATTTGAAAGGTAACTGTAATGTCTATTTTAAATGCAATAAATATTTCATTTTAAACCTAATCCCCAACTACTTGACTCACCAGAGATGGTTCTAATAGAATAGTAGGCCTCTTCTCTGATTTGGTCAAAATAGGAAAGATAAACACTTGTTCAACCAAAATGCAGATGTAAAAGTCCATGAAAAAATTCTGCCATTGAAAGAACTTCTTCAGATTTCAGGTTCTTTCTTGGAGAATTTAGGTTCTAACCTCAAGCCCAGAAAAAAAGATCAGTTACCTACTGATGCTGGACCCAATACAGCATAGCTAGGTATATGTCTTCGTACGAAGGAATCCTCCATTTCTTCCTAATGTTTCTTTGCTTATTAATTTGTTCCTATCCTTCAAGTGATGATAGACTCTAGCGATTGAATATGCCCTGTTTGTTACACAATTTCCATTTACTTCCCTATCACTGGAATCATAGAAGTTTTAAAACATCTTGAGCAATGATTTTTTTGCAAAGGTGTAAATAAGAAGCATAACCTCTGTATGAACTCTTCTGTGTCTGAACTTTCTACAAAAGGAAAACACTTCTAGCCATAAATAATAACAGAAAAATAAATGAGGAAACCATATCTGGTGCAGTGAGAAGCCATAAATGACAGAAAAATAAATGAGAAAACCACATCTGGCACAGTGAGAAGTCATAAATAATAACAAAAAAAATAAATAAGAAAACCACATCTGGCACAGTGAAAAGTCATAAATGATAACAGAAAAAATAAATGAGAACACCATATCTGGCACAGTGAGAATCAATAAATAATAACAGAAAAAATAAATGAGGAAACCATATCTGGTGCAGTGAGAAGCCATAAATGACAGAAAAATAAATGAGAAAACCACATCTGGCACAGTGAGAAGTCATAAATAATAACAAAAAAAATAAATAAGAAAACCACATCTGGCACAGTGAAAAGTCATAAATGATAACAGAAAAAATAAATGAGAACACCATATCTGGCACAGTGAGAATCAATAAATAATAACAGAAAAAATAAATGAGAAAACCACATCTGGCACAGTGAGAAGTCATAAATAATAACAAAAAAATAAATAAGAAAACCACATCTGGCACAGTGAAAAGTCATAAATGATAACAGAAAAAATAAATGAGAACACCATATCTGGCACAGTGAGAATCAATAAATAATAACAGAAAAATAAATAAGAAAACCACATCTGGCACAGTGAAAAGTCATAAATGATAACAGAAAAAATAAATGAGAACACCATATCTGGCACAGTGAGAATCAATAAATAATAACAGAAAAAATAAATGAGAAAACCACATCTGGCACAGTGAAAAGTCATAAATAATAACAAAAAAATAAATAAGAAAACCACATCTGGCACAGTGAAAAGTCATAAATGATAACAGAAAAAATAAATGAGAACACCATATCTGGCACAGTGAGAATCAATAAATAATAACAGAAAAAATAAATGAGAAAACCACATCTGGCGCAGTGAGAAGTCATAAATAATAACAAAAAAATAAATAAGAAAACCACATCTGGCACAGTGAAAAGTCATAAATGATAACAGAAAAAATAAATGAGAACACCATATCTGGCACAGTGAGAATCAATAAATAATAACAGAAAAAATAAATGAGAAAACCACATCTGGCGCAGTGAGAAGCCAAAAATGATAACAGAAAAATATATGAGAAAACCATACCTGGCGCAGTGAGAAGTTTTACTTCCCCATCACACACAAAACATACATTTTGTGCATAAAATGTGTGTGTACACTTGTTTTATACACACAAATTTTATAGAATGAAAAATCTGTAAATTTTCAATGAGATCTTTTTAATGAAAACTGTAATCTAAACAAATTCCACAACTTAAAATTAAAACTGATTACAGTTGCCTCAAATAATAAAAAAAATTATCTCATGTTTCTTCCTTCATGAATAGGGCTTTCTATTCATTTACTTTATTGTTATACATCTGCCTAAGTATTTGAATTTATTCATTTTCTTAATTTTACCTTTGTTGCAATTTTAATTGCCTTAGCGTCACTAAACTAATTTGTTTGTTTCATTACCAAATCAAACTCTTATAATACGTTTTACACTTTCAATCATCAGATATAGTTTCCAAACCCTAACCTATCTGTTACCACCAAGTGAATATCAGGCAGTCATTTCAAGTTCACAGAGGAACATGTTTCTTCCCCGTAGCTACTTTTTCTGAACTGTTGTTTAATTGGTTGTCGTTTCCATATTTTAGGTACAATCCTACCTCTGCATTTAACACCCTTCTTATCTTTATCCGCATGAAGAGTAAAGCCACATACTTTTCTTTAACTTCTGCTTCAAACATTTCCATTTTCAAGTTTTCATGTATTTTTTTGTTGTAATTTTACTTTGCAAACAGAAACAATTTTGTTCAAATAACTTTAATGTTTTATTGTCAAACCCCAACTATCCTTAGGAATTTAGACCAAGTTTATCCAACTAATCATGGGATACACATTACCATAATCAACTAGTGTGACCATGACCAACTATAATGTACGTAATTAAGATTCTGTATTTATTTCATACATAGGTGACTCTTTCTGAACCCCCAATTGAACTTTTGCAATAGTTAGATTTTAGAGCAAATGTGTGAAATTTTTAGGGGAGTGAATAATACATTGGTTATTTATATCAGGTTCACCAGCTTTCAAATGTATAGAATAAAATATGGAATAGTCATGGGAAAAGGTTTTGTTTCTCAAGCTTCATGAATTATTTCACTTACTTCAATACTGTATTGCTAAGTCAGGGATTTATAAGATCATAAACCTTTTATTAAATTTTGAGGAAATGAATCTGAAATACTGTATTCCTGCTTGGACTGGTTTGAGCTTAGGGTTAGCATATATACATACAAACAAAAAACAATATATATATCATGATATTTCACGTTGTCCATTTTTTTTAATAGTGACACAGAATCTAACATCCATGAAATTACCCACCAAAACACTGAACACATAAGAAACAACATTAATAATAATATTAACCTAATAAAAACCCCAAAAAACAAAACAATATATAAACAACAAAAAAATTATGAAGCTCAAAGAAAAACTAGAAAACAACGACTACATAATATTAAAATCAGATAAAACAAACACACCAGTAATAATTGAAAATACCAAATACATCAATTCAATAACAAACAACATAAAAGAAAATAAATACGAACAAATCCCAGACCCAACTAACAAATATCTTACTACAATAAAAAGCCTAATAGTCACACACAGAAATACCCTAAACTACATTAATAAATTAAAATACCACACAATACTTCGCCCATTCAAACCATGTCCACCAATATTAACAAGCATAACTAAAATCCACAAACCCAACACACCATTTAGACCACTAATAAATTTCAAAACAGCACCATCCTACATAATCGCAAAAATACTAGACAAAATAATAAGAGATAAAATACATATCAACAACAAATACAATATAAAAAATGGATACGAATTAATTAATAAAATGAAAAACATAGAAACAAACAACAACACAAAAATAATTAGTTATGGCATAACCAACATGTACCCTAGTATCCCAATAGAAGAAACCATAGAAATAATAAAAAAACAAACTAATACACAATAACGAAAAAGAAAACACAATAAATAGTATTATTACACTAATCAAACACATATGTAACCAAAATTACTTCCAATTTAACAATAAATACTATAAACAAACAACTGGACTCCCCATGGGATCACCCATGGATAAGTCATGTCAGAAATACATCTACATTTTGAACTAATAATTATTAAATCTATACTAAACACACATAATATTTTACTATGAACAAGATACGTAGATGATATACTTGTAATATACTAACCTACCATTCACAACAAACACATCATAATACTAAACAAATTAAATACATACAACGAAAACATACAATTACCTTCGAAACAGAAACAAACAGAACAATTAACTATCCTGACATTACATTAAATATAAACAATAATAAAATAGAAACTACAATACACTGAAAACCAATTTCCAACAACACCACAATACACTACATATCTAACCACCCCTGGACACACAAAATCAACACTTAACAGTAACATGATAAATAAAGCAATATAACACACACAAGGTAACAAACAAAAATTAAATGAAGAATTAGATAACATTACAAAAACAGCAATAGAAAATGTTTACAACAAACACCTTATACAAAACTAACAATATATTTACAAAAAAAAACAACCTCAACACAACATTACAACCTGAACACAAAAATAATAAAAATAAAGAAATCTACCTAAAATATAAATACACCAATAACAAAATAGAAAAACTAACAAATATATACAACAAAGAATACTACACTCCAACATACAAACCAAACAAAAAAATAATAAAATATCTTAATAACACAAACCACAAAACAAATACAGAAAAACATAACCTATCAGGAGTTTACAAAATTACATGTAACGACTGCAACGCATTTTACATAGGGAAAACGACCAGAGCATTTAAAATAAGATTTGAAGAACATTAGAGAGCACTCAAAAATACAAATACAAAAGTATCAAATGTTGCAGGACCCCTAATCACATAAACATGAAATAACAAACTACGAAAATAACCTAACCATATTTGAAATAAATAATAACTCAATAGAATTAAACTCACTAGAAAATACCACATTTATAAAAACACACACAACAATTTAATGAACCTGCAGACCACATATACAGAAGACATACTATATAAAAACATCATACACGCAGATCAAGAAGAAACATGTATGACGTCAACAAATACCAACATCACGGACTGAACAACCACACCAGAAAAATAGAGAAAATTAATTCAGTGATTCGACAATGGTCAAATGACCGAAAGGTGCCTCAATACGTAAGGTAAAATTATTGCACTTGGTGGTGGAAAAAATTATTTACAAGTAATAATAATAACGTCATATATATATATATATATATATATATATATATATATATATATATATATATATAAATACAAAATACGTTTTCTTGTTTACTAATTTAAAACAACATAGGTTATTCAAATACAAGAATATTTATTAATTTATATCCACAGCTTTTCTTTGGTAAACAGTACCAACATCATCAGGAATGAAAATTACAATAATGTAAGCTATAGGCCTCTTTTTATATTTCGAATGCTTCATATATATTCATTCTTAATTTCTTTTATAAGTTTCATATTTTCAATATTTGGAAATCGGTGCTTATTATTAATTTGTAATTGCCTATAGCTTACATTATTGTAATTTTCATTCCTGATGATATTGGTACTGTTTACCAACGAAAAGCTTTGGATATAATATAATAAATATTCTTGTATTTGAATAACCTATGTTGTTTTAATATATATATATATATATATATATATATATATATATATATAATGTTAGACAGGTTTTATAATTTGAGATAAAGACTACTTGTACTCTAAGTGTGACGAAAGATATTCAGCCTGCAAACCATATGCAGGTGCATTTGTCTTATTCTAACAAATTTTCTTATATATCTCTGAAATGAAGTATAGGAAGGCTATATCAAGTATATCTATTCAAAGTCCATTTTGATTGTTAGACTACTAAAACCCATTGTTAGAAGGAGTATTGGACATATTTGCATCTAGGTCTAGTGAATGGAAGTTGGTTTTTTTTCTTAGTATTAAAATCTAGTCATTTAAGATATACTCAATATAAATTGGAGAATGCTTGAACGAAATTTTCGGTGGATTAGTGAAAAGATTATTGGTGTGAGTAGAAGATTGAAAACATCTCTTTCAAAATCTTATTTAGATTTTGTAGACCAGGGTGATTAAGGACACCCTACTCGTATCATACCGACACCAAAAACCTTTTCTCTGACCCACCACAAATTTGATTCACTCAACCTTCCAACTAAAAAACCAGTTTAACACATCCTAAATTAATAGATTCTAATACTGAAATATCATTCAAACTTCTTTGCTGTGCCTTTCCATGTTCAATACACCTACCAACCAATAGTTTTAAATTCTAATCTCCTAAATAGAGTTCAATATTTAGGTCATTATAGTTATACATCAACAAATATCAAATAGCAGTTGTAAAGTAGATTCAATACCTGATGTAATGTACACACAAATATACACACCCACATAAATAATATATAATAATTATATGTATCTATCTATCTATCTGTGTAAATATATATATATATATATATATATATATATATATATATATATATATATATATATATAATACCATACACCTGGCTACTAACTGCAAGAAGCTCTTAATCTCAGTTGATGTTCGAAAATGAGTTGATGTAATTACTCCTCAAAAGTCAACTCCCTTATACACAAAGTACAATTCTTGTTTAAGTACATTATAGCATATGTGATAAGTGAATACAAGAAAACAGTATTGCAAAGTTGAAAAAAAAAATTGCGTAAATAAATATATATATATATACACATAATTTAATAACAATAATAATAATATATGAGATGTGGAGAGTGGGGAAAACAAAAAGGGATCAAGTCTTTGCATTTATGATTGTGAGTTATTGTTATCTCAAACTGAGTTTTCTCAAAACACTTCAAATGCTGAACAATTAGATAACAATACTACACTTTTTTTCTAATAAATTATGAAAGTAATGGACATATTAAAATAATAAACTGTGTTAATTGAGAGAAACATTTTTAAAACGTTAATGTACAAAAACCTTTTTTTTATTATATGTCTATAAGAAAAATAATCAATATTAGAATATAAATCAAGGAGTAGATAACAATAATCAACTGAAATGTAAAGTTAGATGTTTTACCCTAACTAGTGGTTTTGCTTGTACTGTGAGTTTTCTTTAACTGGCTTTGGGTCTGTTTTCCGCCTCTATATCATATATTTATCTCTCCGTTCTGGCTTTACCATACTAATCAGAGATACTTCATGGTGTAGCCCAGTATAATGTAAAGTAATTAGGCCAGACTGGACTAGCAAATAAATATAAATAAATAAATAGCAGTGAAGTACAATTCTAGAATATCTTAGCAGCAACACGAGAGTAGTAATAAAAACACATCTACTTTACTTTGTGAGTGAGTGTGTATGTGTGCAAATGTTTTTATGTAGTGCTAAATTACAGATTGATCACGCCTAATTATATTAAGAACCGCTCACCTTAACAATTAAGCTGAGAATATTGCTCTAATTTCAACTCATTAAAAAAGATATGATACAAGTCCGAATGAAAATAATAATCAGAGAATGGCTAAATATTTGCTAAATTCTATGAAAAATCTGTTCTTATAAACCTGACATTAATAACAACAAAAAATTGTCATGACTCAGAACATATAAGACATTTCTCTTGCAAAGTTGCAAGGTGAGTTATTAAAGACCCTACTGACCCATCCTGTAAAATCAATAGCCTGTGCTACTTTCCTTAGGCTACCATCTTTTGTATCACACAACTTCTAATATGAAATATTTTGTAACTTTGTAGAACTTGTAATTAAAATAAATAACTATAGTACATGATTAAGAAACAGAAATAAATATTTACTTTTGAGTTTTCAACATAAAGGGATCAGTTGTTAATATTGTTTGTTGGTTACAGTTTTAGCCAGTTAGTTTGTAAGAAATAGCTTGACTTAAAAATTGAATCCATTTTTATAATAAGCTCTTAAGTTGTGAGAGATACTCGTAATTTTTTAACGTTTTTGTATTTTTTATATAATATTTAGTACTTGTATATCAAGATGGAAAATATATATAAGGAATGGGTGCAAATCAACATTCATGAATCAGTATTATAACAAACTGGTTAAAAATGAAAATATTCTTTTCCCTTCAACTGAAATTCATAACCACCGAATATGCCAAAATATGCATGCATGAAACACAAATCCATACACTTATATAAACATTTCACCAAATACAAGGTCTATATATGAAACATTAAACAAGTTACAATTAAACAGTTATATAAACATTTCACCAAATACAAGGCCTATACATGAAACATTAAACAAGTTACAATTAAACAGTTATATAAACATTTCACCAAATACAAGGCCTATACATGAAACATTAAACAAGTTACAATTAAACAGTTATATAAACATTTCACCAAATACAAGGCCTATACATGAAACATTAAACAAGTTACAATTAAACAGTTATATAAAGTGAAAAAAATGACTTGAATAATACAACATAGATGTTATATAATAATGCAGTTGTAATTTTTAGTTCTTTATTTATATTCCTATTCTGTAATCAAAAAATTATAAATAATACCAAAAAGTGTGA
>JBAIZL010000411.1:550000-555000 GCA_036971475.1 Prosapia bicincta
AAATACAGTGTACCACAGTGATTCCTAAACAATTACTTGATAAATAAGTGAGGTTATCTTTAATAAAGAGTTTCTTTTTAAAGGTAAATCATGTAAGGTTTCAAATAATATTTATGTCATATCATTCATAATTGTTGATTCCATCTTCACATGAGCTACTAGTTTTCATTAAAACATTTACAAGTGTTTTAATATTTATGGTTTGTCAGTTATTCCTTGTTTGGAATGTATTTTTAAGTAACAATTGTGAAAACGAAAAAAACAGAGCGGATTTAGTCTTTGCCAAGTTTTGCTTGTCAAGTATGTCATCTCAATGGCTTAGGCATATATGGAAAGTGGAAATGATGTTATAATAAAGATGATGAAGATGACATATCAACAACAATCATGGTGGTAATTATAATAATGAGCTGAATGACAACAACAATTTTGTAATAGTAATGATGACATTACAATACATGTCATTACAATTTTTTTATGAATAAATATAAAATTAATGTAACAATATAGGCTATATGCCTTCGTGTCAGTCCTCTATCTGAATCTAACAACAGTTTCAATTAGCCCTACTTAGTAAATAACAAAATATCATGCATGTCTATAAAAAGTAATAACTACATACAGAGGTAGAAAATATTCATTGGTGATTTTACCAGGATGAATTACTGATAATTTTTAATTTTATACCAATAACCTTTGTGATTACTTTTTAGGAAACAAGTTATTAATAAACAAAATTCAGGTATTAGAATGAAAATATTGGAAAGAATCCCAATACCACAAAAATAATCAAAAATAACAAATAAAACAAGTTACTCAAGATTAAACCTTTATGTACATTTCGATGACCATGTCATCATCATCAGAGAGTCTTATTACAAAATTACCACTCTAGTTCACTCTGGTATCACTCTAGTTTGTAACTTCTTGTTTGCTAAATTGTACCATTGTGCTCGTGTACCATTGTGTGAAATTCAGGTAGTTAACTGAGCTACCGCAAAGTGCATAAGACTAGGAGTTGAATGATCACATCAAGTTACATTATTATTAATACAACCTACTTATTATGTATTCAACACAACTGAATTTAAAAACATAAATTTTGGATTTGTTTAGTAATATTAATTAATTTCCTTTAAAGCTGAAAAGAAGGTACTTTATATGTTTTTGCACCATTTTATTATGCAACATAAAAACTATATAAACCTAAAGCTATATAAAATCCTGAAAAGAAGATACCTCATAGGTTTTTGCACCATTTTATTATGCAACATAAAAACTGTATAAACCTAATGTCACAATATTATTAACTCCAAGACGGTGGAAGTATAGCTCAATATTAATTTGTTGACGAAGTAATAGAACCTCATTTGAAGTTTTTTTATATTATTTTTTATTTACTCTATAGGCTACAAACTAAATACGTAAATAAAACTATAAAGTTTTAATATTTTTGAATGTTGATAAATATAATCAAAGCCTATTTATGTAACAAAGCCATAGTAAATTATATTAGTTAGTTTTAGTGTAAGACGTTTGTTAAAAAGGTGAGGTGACTTTTCAAATTTTGTGGCAATCGTAAATTTTTTTTGTTTTGTTGTGTTAACACACATGTCTTGAATATAAATTTACAATCTCAACAATATGGTATATTAATAAATTTGTTGAGCACTGTGGACTAATATTTTTTAACTAAATAAATAAAACCCACTGACCACAATACAAAAATCTTTATTACAATTGCTTTATGTACATTTCTATTACATGGTAATCATCTTCAGATAGTACTTCTAAAGATTATTACTATGTAATCGAAATGTAGATTAGGTAATTGTAATAAAGATTTTTGTACAGCGGTTAGTGAGTTTTACTTATTTAATTAAAAAATATAGTATATTTATTATGTTTTTGAAGCATGCAAAGGTTAGATGTGTTTTGATTTCCTTTACTATTTTCTGTTATTAAAAAAATGGATCAAAGAAATTACATCCAATTTTGTGTAAAAAAAATGAAAAAAAATGTTCCAAAGGCATTTGAAATGTTGACAGTGGCATAAGGTGATCAAAAATGTTTAAATGTTGTACAAGGTCTTCTGAGATGGCTGTGAGATTGTCACTGACGAACTTTGCTCTGGTCACCCAAGCTCCTACAAAACAGATCACTAGAGGACTTGCTGGGGATGTTGCATGTCGATTGTTTAGTGCCATGAAATTGTGGAAAAACAATTCACGGCTTTTGCACCTGCTCACTCATCCTTGCTTGTGAGTGATTTTTATGATTAAAAACACCACTGCAATAATGCCTCTGCCACCATATTCCCCATTAATGGCTTCCTGCAACTTTATCCTGTTCCCAAAATTTTTACACAAAATATGATGAAAATTCTAAAATCAATTTCTTTTTTTATAGCAGAAAATAGTCGAACACACTAAAACACACTTACCCTTTGCACCTACGAAAACACAAACGAAATATACTACAATGTTGAAACTGTAAACATATGTTCTGGACATGGGTACCAAAACACGATAAACTAAAACAAGTTTAACTAAAACTATTTTAACACGATAAAATAAAACAAAAATTGGAAAATTGTACGTTGCTCGCCAAATTTGAAGTCGCCTTACTTTTAAACACGGCTCTTTTATTATTAAGTAATGACCTAACATTGTTTCTAAAATTTTTATATGAAATTCACATATAAAAAAGCTTCGTGGTGATATCGGGTAGAAAGGTCGGGTTTGAAGTTAAACCATCTAAAAGCTGTTCTCTTTAGGCAAAAAGCGCCGGAGCTAGCGGTCGATATCGTCCGGACATTCGATGTTATCTAGAACCCCATGGACACGAAAAGAACAACATATAAAAAAGAACGTCAAACTATGACAATTACTAAAACACTAAACTAGTTATTTTTGGAAAATAATCCAGTTAAAATCTTACCGCATTCCTTAAGTATAGGGCATGCCACATCTACTCTACAATAATTCGTAAAAGGTGATGGAATTCAAGTGTCCTACGTTAAATGCTTGTCAATATGAAAAACTTAATCCTAAGGAAGCAAACTGGAATCTAATTCTTGTTGTAGTTTTGAATTAGGTTACATTATTTTTTTACTTTCGCGATTTATTTAAACTTTGTGTAAATATTAAAACATTGCACAAACTATTTTTTTTCAAGAAAAACCATTCGGAACATGAAATATTAAAAAAAAAACTAAATGATAAAGATGACTGGCCACGCGTTGCCTTGACCTGCGAAGACCGTCCATGAACGTAGCATTAGTTCCGTCTGTGATACTGAAAGCGCGAATCTTATTTTAAATATTGCGGTTATGTTTATTTTTCGAGAACTTCTTTTAAACAGAAAGTTTTAAATCAAAACTTTCGTTAGATAAATTATTAGCATTCATTTCATACTATTATTTATTTAAAAAATCTTTTGTCGCTAATTTTTTATTAATATTCGCATTTACCATTGTTCAACTGAAAATATAATGAAATACGAGACATTTATATGTTGCCCTAATTTTAGAAAATCTTTTGTCGCTAATTTTTTATTAATATTCGCATTTACCATTGTTCAACTGAAAATATAATGAAATACGAGACATTTATATGTTGCCATAATTTTAGAAAATCTTTTGTCGCTAATTTTTTATTAATATTCACATTTACCATTGTTCAACTGAAAATATAATGAAATACGAGACATTTATATGTTGCCCTAATTTTAGAAAATCTTTTTAATATTTTATATATGGTTTATTTAAACTGAAAAAAATCAATGATCAAAGAAGACGTTCGTCCACATACAAGCGCCTAACAGAAACTGTTTCCCTTCACGACCCTGATTTTACCGATTTTATTACTAAAGACTGAGTAGCTGTTTATTAAATATATTTTAAACCCATAATTTTCAAATACTAACGTAAAATAATTCACTTAAACCCCGCTAACTATAGGAAGCAATTTTTAAAAAACTCGTCTTTGTCAAGTGTACTGTTATTTATAACCTATATTTATAAACAAGTAAAAATGTTTTAAAGTCAATTCCTACTTAGGTAAAAAAAAAATATTTTAGTTACTTTTTATTAAATAATTACAATAGTATAAATAAAGTATCATGACATATGTTTTAAAACAGCTGTTTTACCTCATAACCTATAACATAAAATCAGCTGTTTTATGAAATCATAGATTATTACTTACTTTAAGCCAAACGTTACTTTTGTGAAAAGTTTTTCTCCCGTATAAAACTAGAAATAATTCATTATTATATTTAATTATTATTTGAAAAAACTGTATTAACAACAAGCCTTATCCACTAGCAAAAATATAATTGAACTTGAGCGGATGTATATAAAGTGTTTTATTAATGATTGAAAATTTGGACAAGATATATATATATATATAGGGAGAGTGTGAACTAATAGTAGTTGAAAGGTCTCCAGACTGACCTAATTAGAATCATCGTACAGCTCAAAACTATAACAGACTTGAAACTTGGAGGGATTTTTTTTTGTTAATGAAGAGGCTTAAGAAGAGGTTATGCTAAATTTTAAGATCCTTTTTTCTAAGAATTGTTACAGAACGGCTGTAACTATCGACTTGTGCAAGCAATCAGCTGTTTCAAATTCGTAAAATAGCCACAGAATAGAAAGGCTGTTGTTTTGGACAAAAAACGTAGGCGATCAGCTGTTTTAAATTGGTACATTATTAGGTGAATATCTATCGTTATTGTAAACTGTACATTTGAATAGCTCGTGCTAAATAAACTCCATTCGTGCTATACAACTAGTACTACATAATGTCGTATGTTCTTTAGAGATCATCTTATGAGAGTATTCATGCTCGTCGTGTCTCAGTGGCATCATAATTTATACATATTGCAAAATTGTGACAATATCCTGTGTTTTGTAATTTTAAATAGTAAAAAAAATGTTATAAATTTTTACTCAGAGATGGAGAGGGTTTGGTGGCCCCCAAGGTTATGGTGCGTCT
>JBAIZL010000411.1:560000-585000 GCA_036971475.1 Prosapia bicincta
ACGCCGTTAGCGAAGGCGTTGGTCAAGCCAAACCTTGACTAGACTCGCTTTCCTTTCTCCACTTATACAATCTAAGCTATGGTTGCAGGTGGTCAGCTGTACTACTCCTTCTTCATTCTTAGCTCACTTGTTCGGGACTACAAATTACTAATTACTCTGAAACCAAGTATTTACGATAATACTTATCTACGAAAAAAGTTTTAAATTTTATTAAT
Organism: Prosapia bicincta; assembly: GCA_036971475.1. Taxonomy (NCBI): domain Eukaryota; kingdom Metazoa; phylum Arthropoda; class Insecta; order Hemiptera; family Cercopidae; genus Prosapia; species Prosapia bicincta. The sequence continues at coordinate 560,216 of JBAIZL010000411.1, forward strand.
GCTGAAAATTTATTTCACATATGGCTGTTTAAAGCCATGGCTTTTACAAAAATATTTTAAAGCCAGCATATGGCTGTTTAAATAATCTGTAGTTGCATTTAAAGCAAATATTTACTCAAATCTATAGCATTTTAAACGAAAGCTAGAAAATTAACTCTTCTACTCGACTCAGAAATTAGTGAGTTGAACCTCTTTTTGACACCGTAGGCCTACGCCTTAGCAGGTATTTTTTTCTTGGGCCACCTATAATGATGTAGTTCATGTCTGTACATTTTTATCCCTAACTCGTATTCATCAAACCTAAATTTCTATAGCTGCGGAAGCTTGGCTAAGTAAAGTTTACAAAAAAGGTAATGAAATCTTGTTCTCATCTTTTCTCTATTTAGGTTGGTAGGCACGGAACCATATTTACTCAATACATTGCAACAGGCATGAATGTTTCTCTACCTTCTTCCCTGCCTTCACAGATAGTCCTCTCCTCCAAGTGTTGCACTCGGCGATATTGCACCTATATTTTCCTGGTCTCGCTGCGCTCCCTGCCTTCACTGGTGGTCCTCTCATCCAAGTATTGCACTCGGCGATATTGCACCTATATTCCCCTGGTCTCGCTGCGCTCCCTGCCTTCACTGGTGGTCCTCTCATCCAAGTGTTGCACTCGGCGATATTGCACCTATATTTTCCTGGTCTCGCTGCGCTCCCTGCCTTCACTGGTGGTCCTCTCATCCAAGTATTGCACTCGGCGATATTGCACCTATATTCCCCTGGTCTCGCTGCGCTCCCTGCTTTCACAGGTGGTCCTCTCATCCAAGTGTTGCACTCGGCGATATTGCACCTATATTCCCCTGGTCTCGCTGCGCTCCCTGCTTTCACAGGTGGTCCTCTCATCCAAGTGTTGCACTCGGCGATATTGCACCTATATTCCCCTGGTCTCGCTGCGCTCCCTGCCTTCACAGGTGGTCCTCTCATCCAAGTGGTGCACTCGGCGATATTGCACCTATATTCCCCTGGTCTCGCTGCGCTCCCTGCCTTCACAGGTGGTCCTCTTATCCAAGTGGTGCACTCGGCGATATTGCACCTATATTCCCCTGGTCTTGCTGCGCTCCCTGCCTTCACAGGTTAGGCCACTACAAGTTAAATATATGAATTTGAAGAACTTGTGGGGATGAATAAAAAGTATTTTATTAACGATTGAAAGTTTGAACATATATGTTTGTAACAACATACACACACACGCGCGCGAGCGCGGGCACACAGACAAACATATATATATGTATATATATATATATATATATATATATATATATATATATATATATATATATATATATATATATATATATATATATATACATATATATATATACAGTATAACTTGGTCAGTCCAATTCTCAGCTACACTCACTTAAGTTACCATAAATCACTGATTACAGTACACACTAATCAAGTAACATAACAGCATAAGTTATGTTTATACTACATGAATAATAGAATAGATTTATGCAATTTAATTTGTAATACTGTTAAGTATTTAATTCAAAATAAATTACTATCCCAACTTTTAATATTATGTCAGAGTTATTAGATTGTAATTTAAAAATTAATTAATGAAATGATTTATTGGATTATTACTTCTTTATTAAAAAATGGAAATTAATATGGTTAGTTGGTGTTTACATTATTTATTCATCATTAACATGTATAGAGCTTTGTACATTTACAAAGCCACGATTTACGTCATAGGTTATATACTAAATAAATGATAAACCGGCTGAATGTCGAGTCAAAGAATCTCATGGACTTGCAGTCTTAGAAACTTATAATCAAAGAATATAACCAGTTTTGGTTATCACCGTCAAACGAAATATTAATATAAAAAAGGAATAAAGAAATAAATATAACGAAATATTAATGTAATGAATAATACAAAAACAAAAGTAACAAAATAACGAACAATATAAAAGCAAACAAATATTAACAAAAAATAAAAACATAACAATAAGATATAATAAAAAAGGTAAATAAATAAACATCTATACACAAAACAAGGAGGAACGTTTAAACGCATCTAACAGATATGACAGGGCGTCCAGCACAGGCAGTAATGCCCTTACTATTAAGGAAAGGAGAAACCATGGGCAGGTCTTTCTCCTCTTCGAAAATATTAAATACTTTGGTGATGGCAATGTCGGTGACGTTGCCAACACCAAGCTCAGAAGGAGAAACTTGGCGTGACTACAGGAACACGGCTACACTCATGGATAATATAAAGAACATTTTCAACCCCCAGGTCTCTAGGCCCTATTGTTTTCCTCCTTATATCGCCTTATCGACTGGATGGGCATCAGTCAAGCACTCGTAATACTGTGACAGGCTGCGACACCTGTGCACGGTGGACACTCCCTGACTCAGGGGCCGAAGCGGCTGGCAGACCAGCAACCCCACTTACGTCTTTGGCAGAACAAGCTCACAGCAGCATCCCGGTCCAGAGTCTGTCAAGCTGTGACAGTTTCAGCCCTCCCAACGCGTAACGGTTCTGCCCGGTCAGTCCCTAAGAGAAAATTTGAATGTGCAATTGAAAAAGATTGTAACGTAAATGTTGTGTGTAGGAGTCATAGAGTGTGTAATGTAAAGCGTGTGTTATCAGTAGTGTTAGTTGAACCCCTCTTAGTAGATGTGGTTAGCCTGCACTTACCTGCTTGTCTTTGACTCCATATTTAACAGGTTTATCATTTATTTACTACTCATTTCGAGTGCTTAAAAAAAGGTTGTATACATTGTATAGTACTTGCATACATTGTTATGATGCGGAAATAATTAAAGCATCAATAAATAATAATTAATTATTTGAATAAATATAGTTTCTCATAGGCAAATTCAGAAGTTATAATACTGAATTAATGAATATTTGTACTGATTATGTTTCTTTCAGTAGTTCCTATTACGTAACTTGTTTTTTCAATTATATAACTTGACTTGTAACACATTATTTTCATTCTCCTTGAAATGTTACTTTAACTTTTATGAAATGTGTTTATAATTTTATGAGAGCTATAAAACTTGTTTTTTGTTGACCACTTCTTGGAAGCCGCTCTCTTCCTGTTAATATTATCTCTTTACACTGTTTCGAAAAAAAATTAAAATTTTCGTACACATTTACTTAAAAAAATTCAAATGTGTTTAAATTTTTACTTTAAGATTTCTAATATTAAATTCATTTTCAAACTTAACAAAGAAATATAAACAAAAATTGTTTAAAGTCAATCCCTACCTAGGTCAAGGAAAAAAATTCATTTTAGTTACTTTTTATTAAATAATTACAAATAATATAACTAACGTGACATAACTTATGCGTTAAAACATCTGTTCTACCGCATAACCTATAACATAAAATCAGCTGTTTTATGAAATCAAATGTTTAGCTTATTTTAAGCCAAATGTTACGAAATGACTACATTGCATACCTTTCCTCTTTTGTGAAATGTTTTTCACCCATATAAAACTAAAATTAATACATTATATTTAATTATTGAATTAATATTTGAAAAAACTTTATAACAACTAGTGAGATCAATTACAAGTTTACAAAAATGTATTTGAACTTAAGTTTATTAATAATACGTATGTTATTACCAACTAAAAAAATTCTTGAATTTTGTAGTCCATTACGTTCGGTGAATCTTATTAATCACTTAAACAATAGTTTACGACTATTCGAACTTTAAATTTAGTAAATTTGTTAAAACTTACTGAGACAGAACGTTTTCGATCGCTATGTGCCGATCTATCTGATGAAGATAGAGAAGATTCTGATGAAGATCGGCACATGGCGTTCGGAAACGTTCTGTCTCAGTAAGTTTTAACAAATTTACTAAATTTAAAGTTCGGATAGTCATAAACTATTGTTTAAGTGATTAACTAAAAAAAATTGACGAGATAATATAAGGAGAGTGTGAACTAATAGAAGGAATTAAAAAAAGGGATTGTTAACCAATTAACAGAGAAAATGTCAAAAACGAAATTATACGGCAAAATGTTTAGTTTTATAACGACAGTTATAATGGTTGTCAGACAAGAATGATCAAAACGAACTTATAAATCCAACTCCCTACACAACAAAGTTTATCAACCTAAAATAAATAGAATCTGTGTATAATATATTAGTTACTACAGGTCTATAAAAGAATCGTGCTATAAAAGTAACAGACATTTATATTAGTATGAACTGTTTCAGAAGTAGATTAAAGTTCAAGTTGAATCCATTTTTGCGTCTAAGGTCATTCGAAAGTGGAACGTTCCAAGAGCTTATTGTCAGTTCACTAGTAAAGGTAAGCAAATGGCAAGGCCACCTGATTATTTGTCAATTCAATGCCATATTATTGAAACTAATCTGTATCGCAATTAGTGTTACGAAACATTTAATTAAATTTATATTTCAGTAAGAAACTGCTCTTCTTTTCTTTAAAACTAATTGAAGTTTATGGACATAACCAAATTTAGATTGTTTTTCTTCCAGCGAAGTAGGAAAAGCTATAATCAGGCTGTATCCAGCGGGGGAATTTATAGCCCTTCCGAAATTTTGTAACTAATCTTAAAATTAATGTTCAAGTGCAAATGACCACGGGCGGTCACGTGGGTAAAATGCCTAAGCCTGGTCCCGCCTTCATAAATACTTCAGCTTTGATCTTGATTTAATAGAAAAATTAAAACCTTAAAACCGTCACGACCCTAATTGCCGTCCTGAGACAAGGAAAAACATTCCAGACCAAGGCGCTGAAGACAGTTTGTAAGATTTTCTCCGATTTTACTCCTTCAGCAATTAACTCCTTAAATAGACCCTACTGCACCTTGGCCACAGTTTAGATAGATTAGAAATATACATGACAACATTCTCAGCTGAGAGACTCGTTAAAAAGTATCTCAACCTCATTTCCCCTTCGTAGTTATACATTCCGTATAGTTGATTTCCTTTACCCAGAGCCCCTGTTCACAAACCGTCACGGTCATGTACTTTAGTAAAATAAGTTATATTGAACCAGCCAAAATAACAGTATTGTACAACTGATTATAAATTTGAATCAAAATGGATTATTGCAGTTATGTACAACAATTTTAAACAAACAAAATTATATATCTTTCCTCTCCGATGGAATGCAATGGTTACAGAAAATAACACAATGTTTACTAAATATAAAAGTTTTTTTTTCAATTAGATAGGTTTTTTGTTTCTAAGCTCTTTTAACTCGTCCCTTTCTGTGAACGATCGATTTCCTTAAATTAGAAGTTAATTTTTCACTGACTACTCGATATGAGTTAGGGGTTTGTAATTTGGCTTGAAATTTCAGGTATAGTTAGCCATCTAACTTCAATGCTAATACAAGCTTCTATCATCAAAATACAGACTTTATGTAGAGAATAAAATCGCTACAATTAACATAGTTGGAACTTTTAATCGATAGTTCGACTTCCAGATGTTAACTTGAGTTGGAAGTATTAGGACATCTATCTTCGATGGCAATATACGAATCAATCAAAAGAAGGCTTTCGATTCACTAAATTATTTCAGTCTTTTAAAATCTTGTCTACATACATAGTCTATACAAGATTTGGGATTTTTCGCCCTAATGTCCAATTGACCTAAAGGTTTTCACAGTCATAAGCCTTCGCATAGATGAATCGATTCAATCAATTAATAAATACATGAATCGGTCATCAAAATAAATTTACTAATTAATGTAATAAAAATAGCTCGTAGCCGACATATTGCCTACTTCAGGATGTTGAATTAATTATGCACAGCCAACTACCCTCCACGACAAAATACGAATTAATTATGCACAGCCAACTACCCTCCACGACAAAATACGAATTAATTATGCACAGCCAACTACCCTCCACGACAAAATACGAATTAATTATGCACAGCCAACTACCCTCCACGACAAAATACGAATTAATTATGCACAGCCAACTACCCTCCACGACAAAATACGAATTAATTATGCACAGCCAACTACCCTCCACGACAAAATACGAATTAATTATGCACAGCCAACTACCCTCCACGACAAAATACGAATTAATTATGCACAGCCAACTACCCTCCACGACAAAATACGAATTAATTATGCACAGCCAACTACCCTCCACGACAAAATACGAATTAATTATGCACAGCCAACTACCCTCCACGACAAAATACGAATTAATTATGCACAGCCAACTACCCTCCACGACAAAATACGAATTAATTATGCACAGCCAACTACCCTCCACGACAAAATACGAATTAATCACTAACAAGTAATATATACGTGTAGGGGATGCCACTTTAGGTTAGTACACTTTTTTCAAATATTAATTCATTATTTTTAATTTAAAGGTCAAGTCTTACTTGGACTCGAACTGTATGTCTATATGTTTAAAATCCAGCAGTAAAGTCAAACATACACACACGCGCGCGCGCACGCACAGTGTGTTCTTATTAATAAAATTACTATGCAGATGTAGAAATGTTGAAATTCTTGAGTAAAGGTGAATGAATACGTATTGAAATTAAAGAGGTCCGTAAAACGGCTAAGAGGTGTAGAGGAGTTATAAAACCCGATAAGGTAGATAGTAGATATGAAGGGGCAGATAACACTAATAATGTAGCTATCTCTTACACCAAGGCAGATGATAAATTTATCGATGTATTTGCAGTTATTAGCCGGCAAGTCTATTTTGAGGGAGTATTTCATTATTAATATTGGAAGCATTGTAAATAGTTGCGCAAACATTACTACACACACGACATTCACGCCAACCACAGTTGTAATACTTCGTGGCCCTGAAAAGGACCGCAACTACTAAAATATCTGTGAATAAAAAGATGTATTAAGTCTTGCCTTGTGCGAATCCTTCCATAAACCCAATACCATGCGTCTTAGATTATCACATAAAATTTTCGCATAAAATTACTGACAACAAACTCCACAAGATATGAACACTTATTAGAAAACCTGTGGTTTTAATGTACAAGAAAAAGCTTTTGATATGTATGTGTTACTAATTCTAGATTGCAAATTACAGGAGAACAAAAAAGCAACGAAAAATTCCATTTCTCTAAACAGTTATACCTCCAATGTCAGTGAATTCAGACGTCAATAAAGTTACATTTAAACTAAATTACAAATAAATTGCACTAAATTAAGACGGTCTCTAATGGTTTGTCCTGAAATAGACTTTGTGCGTTTTAAAAAAACTATTTAAGGCACGATATGGAATGGCCTAGACGGGAACAATGTAGAAGAGCCCTAGTAAAGCTCCCTTGCGGAAGGTCAGTGCAGATTACGGCGAAGGGATTACTTGTAGAGGAAGTTGAAGTATCTTTGCACCTAAAGTTATTTAAGGCACGATATGGAATGGCCTAGACGGGAACAATGTAGAAGAGCCCTAACAAAGCTCCCTTGCGGAAGGTCAGTGCAGATTACGGCGAGAGGGATTACTTGTAGAGGAGGTTGAAGTACCTTGCAACTAAAGTTATTTAAGGCACGATATGGAATGGCCTAGACGGGAACAATGTAGAAGAGCCCTAGTAAAGCTCCCCTGCGGAAGGTCAGTGCAGATTACGGCGAAGGGATTACTTGTAGAGGAAGTTGAAGTATCTTTGCACCTAAAGTTATTTAAGGCACGATATAGAATCGCTTAGACGGTAACAATGTAGAAGAGCCCTAGCAAAACTCCCTTGCGGAAGGTCAGTGCAGATTACGGCGAAGGGATTACTTGTAGAGGAAGTTGAAGTATCTTTGCACCTAAAGTTATTTAAGGCACGATATAGAATCGCTTAGACGGTAACAATGTAGAAGAGCCCTAGCAAAACTCCCTTGCGGAAGGTCAGTGCAGATTACGGCGAAGGGATTACTTGTAGAGGAAGTTGAAGTATCTTTGCACCTAAAGTTATTTAAGGCACGATATAGAATCGCTTAGACGGTAACAATGTAGAAGAGCCCTAGCAAAACTCCCTTGCGGAAGGTCAGTGCAGATTACGGCGAAGGGATTACTTGTAGAGGAAGTTGAAGTATCTTTGCACCTAAAGTTATTTAAGGCACGATATAGAATCGCTTAGACGGTAACAATGTAGAAGAGCCCTAGCAAAACTCCCTTGCGGAAGGTCAGTGCAGATTACGGCGAAGGGATTACTTGTAGAGGAAGTTGAAGTATCTTTGCACCTAAAGTTATTTAAGGCACGATATGGAATCGCTTAGACGGTAACAATGTAGAAGAGCCCTAGCAAAACTCCCTTGCGGAAGGTCAGTGCAGATTACGGCGAAGGGATTACTTGTAGAGGAAGTTGAAGTATCTTTGCACCTAAAGTTATTTAAGGCACGATATAGAATCGCTTAGACGGTAACAATGTAGAAGAGCCCTAGCAAAACTCCCTTGCGGAAGGTCAGTGCAGATTACGGCGAAGGGATTACTTGTAGAGGAAGTTGAAGTATCTTTGCACCTAAAGTTATTTAAGGCACGATATAGAATCGCTTAGACGGTAACAATGTAGAAGAGCCCTAGCAAAACTCCCTTGCGGAAGGTCAGTGCAGATTACGGCGAAGGGATTACTTGTAGAGGAAGTTGAAGTATCTTTGCACCTAAAGTTATTTAAGGCACGATATGGAATCGCTTAGACGGGAACAATGTAGAAGAGCCCTAGCAAAACTCCCTTGCAGAAGGTCAGTGCAGATTACGGCGAAGGGATTACTTGTAGAGGAAGTTGAAGTATCTTTGCACCTAAAGTTATTTAAGGCACGATATAGAATCGCTTAGACGGTAACAATGTAGAAGAGCGCTAGTAAAGCTCCCTTGCGGAAGGTCAGTGCAGATTACGGCGAAGGGATTACTTGTAGAGGAAGTTGAAGTATCTTTGCACCTAAAGTTATTTAAGGCACGATATAGAATCGCTTAGACGGTAACAATGTAGAAGAGCCCTAGCAAAACTCCCTTGCGGAAGGTCAGTGCAGATTACGGCGAAGGGATTACTTGTAGAGGAAGTTGAAGTATCTTTGCACCTAAAGTTATTTAAGGCACGATATGGAATCGCTTAGACGGGAACAATGTAGAAGAGCCCTAGCAAAACTCCCTTGCAGAAGGTCAGTGCAGATTACGGCGAAGGGATTACTTGTAGAGGAAGTTGAAGTATCTTTGCACCTAAAGTTATTTAAGGCACGATATGGAATCGCTTAGACGGGAACAATGTAGAAGAGCCCTAGCAAAACTCCCTTGCAGAAGGTCAGTGCAGATTACGGCGAGAGGGATTACTTGTAGAGGAAGTTGAAGTATCTTTGCACCTAAAGTTATTTAAGGCACGATATAGAATCGCTTAGACGGTAACAATGTAGAAGAGCCCTAGCAAAACTCCCTTGCGGAAGGTCAGTGCAGATTACGGCGAGAGGGATTACTTGTAGAGGAAGTTGAAGTATCTTTGCACCTAAAGTTATTTAAGGCACGATATGGAATCGCTTAGACGGGAACAATGTAGAAGAGCCCTAGCAAAACTCCCTTGCAGAAGGTCAGTGCAGATTACGGCGAGAGGGATTACTTGTAGAGGAAGTTGAAGTATCTTTGCACCTAAAGTTATTTAAGGCACGATATAGAATCGCTTAGACGGGAACAATGTAGAAGAGCCCTAGCAAAACTCCCTTGCGGAAGGTCAGTGCAGATTACGGCGAAGGGATTACTTGTAGAGGAAGTTGAAGTATCTTTGCACCTAAAGTTATTTAAGGCACGATATGGAATCGCTTAGACGGGAACAATGTAGAAGAGCCCTAGCAAAACTCCCTTGCAGAAGGTCAGTGCAGATTACGGCGAGAGGGATTACTTGTAGAGGAAGTTGAAGTATCTTTGCACCTAAAGTTATTTAAGGCACGATATAGAATCGCTTAGACGGTAACAATGTAGAAGAGCCCTAGTAAAGCTCCCTTGCAGAAGGTCAGTGCAGATTACGGCGAAGGGATTACTTGTAGAGGAAGTTGAAGTATCTTTGCACCTAAAGTTATTTAAGGCACGATATAGAATCGCTTAGACGGTAACAATGTAGAAGAGCCCTAGTAAAGCTCCCTTGCAGAAGGTCAGTGCAGATTACGGCGAGAGGAATTACTTGTAGAGGAGGTTGAAGTACCTTGCAAATAAAGATATTTAAGGCACGATATGGAATCGCTTAGACGGGAACAATGTAGAAGAGGCCTAGAAAAGCTCCCTTGCGGAAGGTCAGTGCAGATTACGGCGAGAGGGATTACTTGTAGAGGAGGTTGAAGTACCTTGCACCCAAAGTTATTTAAGGCACGATATGGAATGGACTAGACGGGAACAATGTAGAAGAGGCCTAGTAAAGCTCCCTTGTGGAAGGTCAGTGCAGATTACGGCGAAGGGATTACTTGTAGAGGAGGTTGAAGTACCTTGCACCCAAAGTTATTTAAGGCACGATATGGAATCGCTTAGACGGGAACAATGTAGAAGAAGCCTAGTAAAGCTCCCTTGTGGAAGGTCAGTGCAGATTACGGCGAGAGGGCTTACTTGTAGAGGAGGTTGAAATACCTTGCACCCAAAGTTATTTAAGGCACGATATGGAATGGCCTAGACGGGAACACTGTAGAAGAGCCCTAGCAAAGCTCCCTTGTGGAAGGTCAGTGAAGATTACGGTGAGAGGAATTACTTGTAGAGGAGGTTGAAGTATCATTGCAACTAAAGTTATTTAAGGCACGATATGGAATGGCCTAGACGGGAACAATGTAGAAGAGCCCTAGCAAAGCTCCCTTGCGGAAGGTCAGTGAAGATTACGGCGAGAGGAATTACTTGTAGAGGAGGTTGAAGTATCTTTGCACCTAAAGTTATTTAAGGCACGATATGGAATCGCTTAGACGGGAACAATGTAGAAGAGCCCTAGCAAAACTCCCTTGCAGAAGGTCAGTGCAGATTACGGCGAGAGGGATTACTTGTAGAGGAAGTTGAAGTATCTTTGCACCTAAAGTTATTTAAGGCACGATATAGAATCGCTTAGACGGTAACAATGTAGAAGAGCCCTAGTAAAGCTCCCTTGCAGAAGGTCAGTGCAGATTACGGCGAAGGGATTACTTGTAGAGGAAGTTGAAGTATCTTTGCACCTAAAGTTATTTAAGGCACGATATAGAATCGCTTAGACGGTAACAATGTAGAAGAGCCCTAGTAAAGCTCCCTTGCAGAAGGTCAGTGCAGATTACGGCGAGAGGAATTACTTGTAGAGGAGGTTGAAGTACCTTGCAAATAAAGATATTTAAGGCACGATATGGAATCGCTTAGAAGGGAACAATGTAGAAGAGGCCTAGAAAAGCTCCCTTGCGGAAGGTCAGTGCAGATTACGGCGAGAGGGATTACTTGTAGAGGAGGTTGAAGTACCTTGCACCCAAAGTTATTTAAGGCACGATATGGAATGGACTAGACGGGAACAATGTAGAAGAGGCCTAGTAAAGCTCCCTTGTGGAAGGTCAGTGCAGATTACGGCGAAGGGATTACTTGTAGAGGAGGTTGAAGTACCTTGCACCCAAAGTTATTTAAGGCACGATATGGAATCGCTTAGACGGGAACAATGTAGAAGAAGCCTAGTAAAGCTCCCTTGTGGAAGGTCAGTGCAGATTACGGCGAGAGGGCTTACTTGTAGAGGAGGTTGAAATACCTTGCACCCAAAGTTATTTAAGGCACGATATGGAATGGCCTAGACGGGAACACTGTAGAAGAGCCCTAGCAAAGCTCCCTTGTGGAAGGTCAGTGAAGATTACGGTGAGAGGAATTACTTGTAGAGGAGGTTGAAGTATCATTGCAACTAAAGTTATTTAAGGCACGATATGGAATGGCCTAGACGGGAACAATGTAGAAGAGCCCTAGCAAAGCTCCCTTGCGGAAGGTCAGTGAAGATTACGGCGAGAGGAATTACTTGTAGAGGAGGTTGAAGTATCTTTGCAACTAAAGTTATTTAAGGCACGATATGGAATCGCTTAGACGGGAACAATGTAGAAGAGCCCTAGCAAAGCTCCCTTGCGGAAGGTCAGTGCAGATTACGGCGAGAGGAATTACTTGTAGAGGAGGTTGAAGTATCTTTGCAACTAAAGTTATTTAAGTCACGATATGGAATCGCTTAGACGGGAACAATGTAGAAGAGCCCTAGCAAAGCTCCCTTGCGGAAGGTCAGTGAAGATTACGGCGAGAGGAATTACTTGTAGAGGAGGTTGAAGTATCTTTGCAACTAAAGTTATTTAAGTCACGATATGGAATCGCTTAGACGGGAACAATGTAGAAGAGCCCTAGTAAAGCTCACTTGCGGAAGGTCAGTGCAGATTACGGCGAGAAGAATTACTTGTAGAGGAGGTTGAAGTACCTTGCAACTAAAGTTATTTAAGGCACGATATGGAATCGCTTAGACGGGAACAATGTAGAAGAGCCCTAGCAACGCTCACTTGCGGAAGGTCAGTGAAGATTACGGCGAGAGGAATTACTTGTAGAGGAGGTTGAAGTACCTTGCAACTAAAGTTATTTAAGGCACGATATGGAATCGCTTAGACGGGAACAATGTAGAAGAGCCCTAGTAAAGCTCCCTTGCGGAAGGTCAGTGCAAGATTACGGCGAAGGGATTACTTGTAGAGGAAGTTGAAGTATCTTTGCACCTAAAGTTATTTAAGGCACGATATGGAATCGCTTAGACGGGAACAATATAGAAGAGCCCTAGCAAAGCTCCCTTGCGGAAGGTCAGTGCAGATTACGGCGCGAGGAATTACTTGTAGAGGAGGTTGAAGTATCTTTGCAACTAAAGTTATTTAAGGCACGATATGGAATCGCTTAGACGGGAACAATATAGAAGAGGCCTAGTAAAGCTCCCTTGCGGAAGGTCAGTGCAGATTACGGCGAAGGGATTACTTGTAGAGGAGGTTGAATTATCTTTGCAACTAAAGTTATTTAAGGCACGATATGGAATCGCTTAGACGGGAACAATATAGAAGAGGCCTAGTAAAGCTCCCTTGCGGAAGGTCAGTGCAGATTACGGCGAAGGGATTACTTGTAGAGGAGGTTGAAGTATCTTTGCAACTAAAGTTATATAAGGCACGATATGGAATCGCTTAGACGGGAACAATATAGAAGAGCCCTAGCAAAGCTCCCTTGCGGAAGGTCAGTGCAGATTACGGCGAAGGGATTACTTGTAGAGGAGGTTGAAGTATCTTTGCAACTAAAGTTATTTAAGGCACGATATGGAATCGCTTAGACGGGAACAATATAGAAGAGGCCTAGTAAAGCTCCCTTGCGGAAGGTCAGTGCAGATTACGACGAAGGGATTACTTGTAGAGGAGGTTGAAGTATCTTTGCAACTAAAGTTATTTAAGGCACGATATGGAATCGCTTAGACGGGAACACTGTAGAAGAGCCCTAGCAAAGCTCCCTTGCGGAAGGTCAGTGCAGATTACGGCGCGAGGAATTACTTGTAGAGGAGGTTGAAGTATCTTTGCAACTAAAGTTATTTAAGGCACGATATGGAATCGCTTAGACGGGAACAATGTAGAAGAGCCCTAGCAAAGCTCCCTTGCGGAAGGTCAGTGCAGATTACGGCGAGAGGGATTACTTGTAGAGGAGGTTAAAGTGTCTTGCATCCAAAGTTATTTAAGGCACGATATGGAATGGCCTAGACGGGAACAATGTAGAAGAGGCCTAGTAAAGCTCCCTTGTGGAAGGTCAGTGCAGATTACGGCGAGAGGGATTACTTGTAGAGGAGGTTGAAGTACCTTGCACCCAAAGTTATTTAAGGCACGATATGGAATGGACTAGACGGGAACAATGTAGAAGAGGCCTAGTAAAGCTCCCTTGTGGAAGGTCAGTGCAGATTACGGCGAAGGGATTACTTGTAGAGGAGGTTGAAGTACCTTGCACCCAAAGTTATTTAAGGCACGATATGGAATCGCTTAGACGGGAACAATGTAGAAGAAGCCTAGTAAAGCTCCCTTGTGGAAGGTCAGTGCAGATTACGGCGAGAGGGCTTACTTGTAGAGGAGGTTGAAATACCTTGCACCCAAAGTTATTTAAGGCACGATATGGAATGGCCTAGACGGGAACACTGTAGAAGAGCCCTAGCAAAGCTCCCTTGTGGAAGGTCAGTGCAGATTACGGCGAAGGGATTACTTGTAGAGGAGGTTGAAGTACCTTGCACCCAAAGTTATTTAAGGCACGATATGGAATGGCCTAGACTGGAACAATGTAGAAGAGCTCTAGTAAAGCTCCCTTGCGGAAGGTCAGACCATATAAAGGCGAAGGGATTACTTGTAGAGGAAGGTTGAGGTGTCTTGCACCTTAAGTAGCCAGATTAAACGTCACAACGTATTTGGAACTGAAAAGGGAAGATGATTGTTATTCATGTACATAGTAGGTAAAATTTTTGCCTTTGGGGCTAGAACTTGGGTCCTGGGTAGACATTGTGTATTCGTCTATAAAACATCAGAGACTGTAGTCATCCCTCATCGAGGCCATAAATCGCGGCCTAACCGTCCCAACCCTTAGACAGTCCTATTTACATTTATTGTTATTTATACTATGCATTAAAAAGTATTATTAAGTAACAATATAAGACTCAACCCTATAAGTGACCGGAAGTCCGAGGGTCGGTGTTTTTGAAAATTACCTCCGAGCACCTCCACTCTCCCCTAGGCCTTTCGCCAAGTGCTAGCTTATAAAGTTTTACCTACAATACCGTGGATGATTGGTTATAAGTTAGATCAGATGCTAAGAATGCAAAAATAAGTCAGCATAATTAATCAATCTAATTACGTATTTATGAGAGTTTAAAAAATTCATAAACAAAATACTGGGGGCCAAAATAAAACTGGCTCATGGAAAGTTGATGGAACTAACATCCAGAATAGAATGTGTTTCACAAACAGGAATATAATGTGGCCTCTCCCCTCTCAAATTTGCCTTTATATTAAACGCCTCAAATGCATAACTGCCGCGAAAAAAATAAGATTCAGTATTTTTCACACGAAACTATTAATTTATATAGTTAAAAATAAAACAGAATAAGTACAGCGTTTGAGCATCGTGAATTCGCAGGCGCTACTTCACCAGAGTCTTATTAAAGGCTTCACGGTTGTAAACCTGCTAAAACCTATCCAAGAGTAACCTCTGGATTCCCAGGTGCTACCTCACCAGAGTGTTATTCCAGGCTTCACGGTTGTAACCCTGCTAAAACCTATCCAAGAGTAACCTCTGGATTCCCAGGTGCTATCTCACCAGAGTGTTATTCCAGGCTTCACGGTTGTAACCCTGCTAAAACCTATCCAAGAGTAACCTCTGGATTCCCAGGTGCTACCTCACCAGAGTGTTATTCCAGGCTTCACGGTTGTAACCCTGCTAAAACCTATCCAAGAGTAACCTCTGGATTCCCAGGTGCTACCTCACCAGAGTCTTATTAAAGGCTTCACGGTTGTAACCCTGCTAAAACCTATCCAAGAGTAACCTCTGGATTCCCAGGTGCTACCTCACCAGAGTGTTATTCCAGGCTTCACGGTTGTAACCCTGCTAAAACCTATCCAAGAGTAACCTCTGGATTTCCAGGTGCTACCTCACCAGAGTGTTATTCCAGGCTTCACGGTTGTAACCCTGCTAAAACCTATCCAAGAGTAACCTCTGGATTCCCAGGTGCTACCTCACCAGAGTGTTATTCCAGGCTTCACGGTTGTAACCCTGCTAAAACCTATCCAAGAGTAACCTCTGGATTCCCAGGTGCTACCTCACCAGAGTGTTATTCCAGGCTTCACGGTTGTAACCCTGCTAAAACCTATCCAAGAGTAACCTCTGGATTCCCAGGTGCTACCTCATCAGAGTGTTATTCCAGGCTTCACGGTTGTAACCCTGCTAAAACCTATCCAAGAGTAACCTCTGGATTCCCAGGTGCTACCTCACCAGAGTCTTATTAAAGGCTTCACGGTTGTAACCCTGCTAAAACCTATCCAAGAGTAACCTCTGGATTCCCAGGTGCTACCTCACCAGAGTGTTATTCCAGGCTTCACGGTTGTAACCCTGCTAAAACCTATCCAAGAGTAACCTCTGGATTCCCAGGTGCTACCTCACCAGAGTGTTATTCCAGGCTTCACGGTTGTAACCCTGCTAAAACCTATCCAAGAGTAACCTCTGGATTCCCAGGTGCTACCTCACCAGAGTGTTATTCCAGGCTTCACGGTTGTAACCCTGCTAAAACCTATCCAAGAGTAACCTCTGGATTCCCAGGTGCTACCTCACCAGAGTGTTATTCCAGGCTTCACGGTTGTAACCCTGCTAAAACCTATCCAAGAGTAACCTCTGGATTCCCAGGTGCTACCTCACCAGAGTGTTATTCCAGGCTTCACGGTTGTAACCCTGCTAAAACCTATCCAAGAGTAACCTCTGGATTCCCAGGTGCTACCTCACCAGAGTGTTATTCCAGGCTTCACGGTTGTAACCCTGCTAAAACCTATCTAAGAGTAACCTCTGGATTCCCAGGTGCTACCTCACCAGAGTGTTATTCCAGGCTTCACGGTTGTAACCCTGCTAAAACCTATCCAAGAGTAACCTCTGGATTCCCAGGTGCTACCTCACCAGAGTGTTATTCCAGGCTTCACGGTTGTAACCCTGCTAAAACCTATCTAAGAGTAACCTCTGGATTCCCAGGTGCTACCTCACCAGAGTGTTATTCCAGGCTTCACGGTTGTAACCCTGCTAAAACCTATCTAAGAGTAACCTCTGGATTCCCAGGTGCTACCTCACCAGAGTGTTATTCCAGGCTTCACGGTTGTAACCCTGCTAAAACCTATCCAAGAGTAACCTCTGGATTCCCAGGTGCTACCTCACCAGAGTGTTATTCCAGGCTTCACGGTTGTAACCCTGCTAAAACCTATCCAAGAGTAACCTCTGGATTCCCAGGTGCTACCTCACCAGAGTGTTATTCCAGGCTTCACGGTTGTAACCCTGCTAAAACCTATCCAAGAGTAACCTCTGGATTCCCAGGTGCTACCTCACCAGAGTGTTATTCCAGGCTTCACGGTTGTAACCCTGCTAAAACCTATCCAAGAGTAACCTCTGGATTCCCAGGTGCTACCTCACCAGAGTGTTATTCCAGGCTTCACGGTTGTAACCCTGCTAAAACCTATCTAAGAGTAACCTCTGGATTCCCAGGTGCTACCTCACCAGAGTGTTATTCCAGGCTTCACGGTTGTAACCCTGCTAAAACCTATCCAAGAGTAACCTCTGGATTCCCAGGTGCTACCTCACCAGAGTGTTATTCCAGGCTTCACGGTTGTAACCCTGCTAAAACCTATCCAAGAGTAACCTCTGGATTCCCAGGTGCTACCTCACCAGAGTGTTATTCCAGGCTTCACGGTTGTAACCCTGCTAACACCTATCCAAGAGTAACCTCTGGATTCCCAGGTGCTACCTCACCAGAGTGTTATTCCAGGCTTCACGGTTGTAACCCTGCTAAAACCTATCCAAGAGTAACCTCTGGATTCCCAGGTGCTACCTCACCAGAGTGTTATTCCAGGCTTCACGGTTGTAACCCTGCTAAAACCTATCCAAGAGTAACCTCTGGATTCCCAGGTGCTACCTCACCAGAGTGTTATTCCAGGCTTCACGGTTGTAACCCTGCTAAAACCTATCCAAGAGTAACCTCTGGATTCCCAGGTGCTACCTCACCAGAGTGTTATTCCAGGCTTCACGGTTGTAACCCTGCTAAAACCTATCCAAGAGTAACCTCTGGATTCCCAGGTGCTACCTCACCAGAGTGTTATTCCAGGCTTCACGGTTGTAACCCTGCTAAAACCTATCCAAGAGTAACCTCTGGATTCCCAGGTGCTACCTCACCAGAGTGTTATTCCAGGCTTCACGGTTGTAACCCTGCTAAAACCTATCCAAGAGTAACCTCTGGATTCCCAGGTGCTACCTCACCAGAGTGTTATTCCAGGCTTCACGGTTGTAACCCTGCTAAAACCTATCCAAGAGTAACCTCTGGATTCCCAGGTGCTACCTCACCAGAGTGTTATTCCAGGCTTCACGGTTGTAACCCTGCTAAAACCTATCCAAGAGTAACCTCTGGATTCCCAGGTGCTACCTCACCAGAGTGTTATTCCAGGCTTCACGGTTGTAACCCTGCTAAAACCTATCCAAGAGTAACCTCTGGATTCCCAGGTGCTACCTCACCAGAGTGTTATTCCAGGCTTCACGGTTGTAACCCTGCTAAAACCTATCCAAGAGTAACCTCTGGATTCCCAGGTGCTACCTCACCAGAGTGTTATTCCAGGCTTCACGGTTGTAACCCTGCTAAAACCTATCCAAGAGTAACCTCTGGATTCCCAGGTGCTACCTCACCAGAGTGTTATTCCAGGCTTCACGGTTGTAACCCTGCTAAAACCTATCTAAGAGTAACCTCTGGATTCCCAGGTGCTACCTCACCAGAGTGTTATTCCAGGCTTCACGGTTGTAACCCTGCTAAAACCTATCCAAGAGTAACCTCTGGATTCCCAGGTGCTACCTCACCAGAGTGTTATTCCAGGCTTCACGGTTGTAACCCTGCTAAAACCTATCCAAGAGTAACCTCTGGATTCCCAGGTGCTACCTCACCAGAGTGTTATTCCAGGCTTCACGGTTGTAACCCTGCTAAAACCTATCCAAGAGTAACCTCTGGATTCCCAGGTGCTACCTCACCAGAGTGTTATTCCAGGCTTCACGGTTGTAACCCTGCTAAAACCTATCCAAGAGTAACCTCTGGATTCCCAGGTGCTACCTCACCAGAGTGTTATTCCAGGCTTCACGGTTGTAACCCTGCTAAAACCTATCCAAGAGTAACCTCTGGATTCCCAGGTGCTACCTCACCAGAGTGTTATTCCAGGCTTCACGGTTGTAACCCTGCTAAAACCTATCCAAGAGTAACCTCTGGATTCCCAGGTGCTACCTCACCAGAGTGTTATTCCAGGCTTCACGGTTGTAACCCTGCTAAAACCTATCCAAGAGTAACCTCTGGATTCCCAGGTGCTATCTCACCAGAGTGTTATTCCAGGCTTCACGGTTGTAACCCTGCTGAAACCTATCCAAGAGTAACCTCTGGATTTCCAGGTGCTACCTCACCAGAGTGTTATTCCAGGCTTCACGGTTGTAAACCTGCTAAAACCTATCCAAGAGTAACCTCTGGATTTCCAGGTGCTACCTCACCAGAGTGTTATTCCAGGCTTCACGGTTGTAACCCTGCTAAAACCTATCCAAGAGTAACCTCTGGATTTCCAGGTGCTACCTCACCAGAGTGTTATTCCAGGCTTCACGGTTGTAACCCTGCTAAAACCTATCCAAGAGTAACCTCTGGATTCCCAGGTGCTACCTCACCAGAGTGTTATTCCAGGCTTCACGGTTGTAAACCTGCTAAAACCTATCCAAGAGTAACCTCTGGATTTCCAGGTGCTACCTCACCAGAGTGTTATTCCAGGCTTCACGGTTGTAACCCTGCTAAAACCTATCCAAGAGTAACCTCTGGATTCCCAGGTGCTACCTTACCAGAGTGTTATTCCAGGCTTCACGGTTGTAAACCTGCTAAAACCTATCCAAGAGTAACCTCTGGATTTCCAGGTGCTACCTCACCAGAGTGTTATTCCAGGCTTCACGGTTGTAACCCTGCTAAAACCTATCCAAGAGTAACCTCTGGATTCCCAGGTGCTACCTCACCAGAGTGTTATTCCAGGCTTCACGGTTGTAAACCTGCTAAAACCTATCCAAGAGTAACCTCTGGATTTCCAGGTGCTACCTCACCAGAGTGTTATTCCAGGCTTCACGGTTGTAACCCTGCTAAAACCTATCCAAGAGTAACCTCTGGATTCCCAGGTGCTACCTCACCAGAGTGTTATTCCAGGCTTCACGGTTGTAACCCTGCTAAAACCTATCCAAGAGTAACCTCTGGATTCCCAGGTGCTACCTCACCAGAGTGTTATTCCAGGCTTCACGGTTGTAACCCTGCTAAAACCTATCCAAGAGTAACCTCTGGATTTCCAGGTGCTACCTCACCAGAGTGTTATTCCAGGCTTCACGGTTGTAACCCTGCTAAAACCTATCCAAGAGTAACCTCTGGATTCCCAGGTGCTACCTCACCAGAGTGTTATTCCAGGCTTCACGGTTGTAACCCTGCTAAAACCTATCCAAGAGTAACCTCTGGATTCCCAGGTGCTACCTCACCAGAGTGTTATTCCAGGCTTCACGGTTGTAACCCTGCTAAAACCTATCCAAGAGTAACCTCTGGATTCCCAGGTGCTACCTCACCAGAGTGTTATTCCAGGCTTCACGGTTGTAACCCTGCTAAAACCTATCCAAGAGTAACCTCTGGATTTCCAGGTGCTACCTCACCAGAGTGTTATTCCAGGCTTCACGGTTGTAACCCTGCTAAAACCTATCCAAGAGTAACCTCTGGATTCCCAGGTGCTACCTCACCAGAGTGTTATTCCAGGCTTCACGGTTGTAACCCTGCTAAAACCTATCCAAGAGTAACCTCTGGATTCCCAGGTGCTACCTCACCAGAGTGTTATTCCAGGCTTCACGGTTGTAACCCTGCTAAAACCTATCCAAGAGTAACCTCTGGATTCCCAGGTGCTACCTCACCAGAGTGTTATTCCAGGCTTCACGGTTGTAACCCTGCTAAAACCTATCCAAGAGTAACCTCTGGATTCCCAGGTGCTACCTCACCAGAGTGTTATTCCAGGCTTCACGGTTGTAACCCTGCTAAAACCTATCCAAGAGTAGTAACCTCTGGATTTCCAGGTGCTACCTCACCAGAGTGTTATTCCAGGCTTCACGGTTGTAACCCTGCTAAAACCTATCCAAGAGTAACCTCTGGATTCCCAGGTGCTACCTCACCAGAGTGTTATTCCAGGCTTCACGGTTGTAACCCTGCTAAAACCTATCCAAGAGTAACCTCTGGATTCCCAGGTGCTACCTCACCAGAGTGTTATTCCAGGCTTCACGGTTGTAACCCTGCTAAAACCTATCCAAGAGTAACCTCTGGATTCCCAGGTGCTACCTCACCAGAGTGTTATTCCAGGCTTCACGGTTGTAACCCTGCTAAAACCTATCCAAGAGTAACCTCTGGATTCCCAGGTGCTACCTCACCAGAGTGTTATTCCAGGCTTCACGGTTGTAACCCTGCTAAAACCTATCCAAGAGTAACCTCTGGATTCCCAGGTGCTACCTCACCAGAGTGTTATTCCAGGCTTCACGGTTGTAACCCTGCTAAAACCTATCCAAGAGTAACCTCTGGATTCCCAGGTGCTACCTCACCAGAGTGTTATTCCAGGCTTCACGGTTGTAACCCTGCTAAAACCTATCCAAGAGTAACCTCTGGATTCCCAGGTGCTACCTCACCAGAGTGTTATTCCAGGCTTCACGGTTGTAACCCTGCTAAAACCTATCCAAGAGTAACCTCTGGATTCCCAGGTGCTACCTCACCAGAGTGTTATTCCAGGCTTCACGGTTGTAACCCTGCTAAAACCTATCCAAGAGTAACCTCTGGATTCCCAGGTGCTACCTCACCAGAGTGTTATTCCAGGCTTCACGGTTGTAACCCTGCTAAAACCTATCCAAGAGTAACCTCTGGATTCCCAGGTGCTACCTCACCAGAGTGTTATTCCAGGCTTCACGGTTGTAACCCTGCTAAAACCTATCCAAGAGTAACCTCTGGATTCCCAGGTGCTACCTCACCAGAGTGTTATTCCAGGCTTCACGGTTGTAACCCTGCTAAAACCTATCCAAGAGTAACCTCTGGATTCCCAGGTGCTACCTCACCAGAGTGTTATTCCAGGCTTCACGGTTGTAACCCTGCTAAAACCTATCCAAGAGTAACCTCTGGATTCCCAGGTGCTACCTCACCAGAGTGTTATTCCAGGCTTCACGGTTGTAACCCTGCTAAAACCTATCCAAGAGTAACCTCTGGATTCCCAGGTGCTACCTCACCAGAGTGTTATTCCAGGCTTCACGGTTGTAACCCTGCTAAAACCTATCCAAGAGTAACCTCTGGATTCCCAGGTGCTACCTCACCAGAGTGTTATTCCAGGCTTCACGGTTGTAACCCTGCTAAAACCTATCCAAGAGTAGTAACCTCTGGATTCCCAGGTGCTACCTCACCAGAGTGTTATTCCAGGCTTCACGGTTGTAACCCTGCTAAAACCTATCCAAGAGTAGTAACCTCTGGATTCCCAGGTGCTACCTCACCAGAGTGTTATTCCAGGCTTCACGGTTGTAACCCTGCTAAAACCTATCCAAGAGTAGTAACCTCTGGATTCCCAGGTGCTACCTCACCAGAGTGTTATTCCAGGCTTCACGGTTGTAACCCTGCTAAAACCTATCCAAGAGTAACCTCTGGATTCCCAGGTGCTACCTCACCAGAGTGTTATTCCAGGCTTCACGGTTGTAACCCTGCTAAAACCTATCCAAGAGTAGTAACCTCTGGATTCCCAGGTGCTACCTCACCAGAGTGTTATTCCAGGCTTCACGGTTGTAACCCTGCTAAAACCTATCCAAGAGTAGTAACCTCTGGATTCCCAGGTGCTACCTCACCAGAGTGTTATTCCAGGCTTCACGGTTGTAACCCTGCTAAAACCTATCCAAGAGTAACCTCTGGATTCCCAGGTGCTACCTCACCAGAGTGTTATTCCAGGCTTCACGGTTGTAACCCTGCTAAAACCTATCCAAGAGTAACCTCTGGATTCCCAGGTGCTACCTCACCAGAGTGTTATTCCAGGCTTCACGGTTGTAACCCTGCTAAAACCTATCTAAGAGTAACCTCTGGATTCCCAGGTGCTACCTCACCAGAGTGTTATTCCAGGCTTCACGGTTGTAACCCTGCTAAAACCTATCCAAGAGTAACCTCTGGATTCCCAGGTGCTACCTCACCAGAGTGTTATTCCAGGCTTCACGGTTGTAACCCTGCTAAAACCTATCCAAGAGTAACCTCTGGATTCCCAGGTGCTACCTCACCAGAGTGTTATTCCAGGCTTCACGGTTGTAACCCTGCTAAAACCTATCCAAGAGTAACCTCTGGATTCCCAGGTGCTACCTCACCAGAGTGTTATTCCAGGCTTCACGGTTGTAACCCTGCTAAAACCTATCCAAGAGTAACCTCTGGATTCCCAGGTGCTACCTCACCAGAGTGTTATTCCAGGCTTCACGGTTGTAACCCTGCTAAAACCTATCCAAGAGTAACCTCTGGATTCCCAGGTGCTACCTCACCAGAGTGTTATTCCAGGCTTCACGGTTGTAACCCTGCTAAAACCTATCCAAGAGTAACCTCTGGATTCCCAGGTGCTACCTCACCAGAGTCTTATTAAAGGCTTCACGGTTGTAACCCTGCTAAAACCTATCCAAGAGTAACCTCTGGATTCCCAGGTGCTACCTCACCAGAGTGTTATTCCAGGCTTCACGGTTGTAACCCTGCTAAAACCTATCCAAGAGTAACCTCTGGATTCCCAGGTGCTACCTCACCAGAGTGTTATTCCAGGCTTCACGGTTGTAACCCTGCTAAAACCTATCCAAGACTCTCCAAGTTATGGAACACATCCTGAATAAGTGTTAAGATTTATAGTGAGCCTCCATGGTACGTCAATAGGGACCTCAAGATGAAAAGCGTGATATAGGAGGCTGCCTCTGCACCAGTGAATCATTTCTGCGGCTCCAGCAGTACAAAAACCCATAGTGATGGTTCCATGGTACGTCAATAGGGACCTCAAGATGAAAAGCGTGATATAGGAGGCTGCCTCTGCCCCAGTGAATCATTTCTGCGGCTCCAGCAGTACAAAAACCCATAGTAATGGCTCCATGGTACGTCAATAGGGACCTCAAGATGAAGAGTGTGAGAGAGGAGGCTGCCTCTGCACCAGTGAATCATTTCTGCGGCTCCAGCAACACAAGATACCATAGTGAGGGTTCCTTGGTCGTCAATAGGGACCTTAAAATAAAGAGCGTGAGAGAGGAGGCCGCCTCTGCAACCGTGAATTACTACTGCGGTTCCAACAACACAAGAAACCATAGTGAGGGTTCCATGGTACGTCCGAAACTCTGCCGTACATATAGACCTCAAGATGCAGAGCTTGAGGGAGGAGGCCGCCTCTGCATGAGTGAATTACTTCCGCGTCTCCAGCAACACAAGAACCCTTCAGCTGTACAACTTGAGCACTAAGCCTTTGGACCTGGTTCCAAGCCACATTAACATCAGCAGTACTAGAATATCAAGTAGGTGACGTTCACTGACACACTTTTCAACAAAAATAATAAAATAACCGGAATCCTTTCCTATACGTCCAGGATTTAAAATGCCAACTTTCATCCAGTTCATTTTCTCTCGGGCCTCATTTTCCTTGTCACATGACGAATTTAATTTCAACGTCTTAGGTTTTGCTGAACTTCTTGTTCATCAACTTCTGCTCTTGAAACCTGTCTTCCCGGCTATTCAGTTTCTCCGGAAACTTCATACGTTTCACTCATATAGCCTACATACTTGTTTCAATGTGTTCGAATCGCCACAACTACTGAATAAAATCTATATTTAAGACTTTTTATTTTGTCTGTAACAGAGTTTGGTAAATTTGTTTCTTCTGTAAATACTTCTGCACAAAATGCTTAACTCTGTTGGAAAAGCCACACGGCCAAATTACACGAATTCGACGAAGAAATATTTTGTTGTACAACTATTTTAAACATTAGCAAAAGTAGACGAATCCAATACGTTTCATTACTAATAACTGCGTCAG